>JAAZTK010000793.1:0-17350 GCA_036507255.1 Megalothorax incertus
AGAGCTACTTGACCGTGTAATATCTCATTGGAAAGCCATTAATTAGGGCTATTCAATGGTCTAGGTGCCCGAATTCATTCGGGCTTATTCCTCTAGTTTAGTAATTATTTTAAATTAATTGCATACGTATGATGATATTTCCTGCCAAAGGACTTTGCGGGATTTTATTCGATCTATAAAAAAAATCTCACTCGACTCAAAAATTAAAATAATATTTTAAATTGAATTTTATTCGATTATAATTGTTTAAAAACAATTAATTTTTTTGTAATTTCCGATCAGCCGGACGTTGCAAAGCCTTCTCCACTTTGAGGTTATTTAACTACGATTTTTAACCATTTTTAAAGCTTTAAAATTAAACTTAAAACCGGTGTTTTTGGTATTGATTCAGATTTTAATTTTTGACCTAAGAATTATTTTTTTACGCAATTTTAAAAATTCTAGGTTCAGATAAATTGTAAAATATGGAGCGATCAGACGAGGTCAAAGAAGGCCAATTGGAAGAACCAGAGGTCAAGGTAGTGCAATCATTTACAACGAAAATTTTATCAGCTGCTTTGAAACACTTATTTTTTAATTATCAGAGGCCAAGGACTGAAGAGGAATCCTCCGAACCATCCGATTGTAATCCTTTTCTCGTCGAACCCGTAAGATTTAATTTCAAAATATCTTTACTTTAAAACGATTGATTATTTTTGTAAAGATTCTTCGAAAGCTTTTAAAGAAGGTGGAGAAGGTGGCTCAGCTCAAGGATCTCCGCAAAATGTGTATACTTTGGGACACGGTGAACACGGAAGAACTGGAGGATAGGGCATTTAAAGTAAGCTCATTTTAAACATTATAATATTAAATATTAATTTTATAAAAAAAATTTCTGTAATTTAAACAGGGCAAGCTCAAAGCAATAGATTTCCAATGGAATAATCGTTTTACCACAAAGGAGGAAGCCGAGAAAGAATTGTTGGAATTTCTGGAGGACACCCGAGCAATTCCTCGACTTTTCACCTCGTTCAAATTCAATATTCCTGAATCTTTAAAGGTTCTTCAGAATCATACGGCATTTTTCTCGGATTATCCCATCTCCCGAGTGGTATTGGTCAATTTCTGCCATTCGAAAATATTTGAAAAGGTCAAAGTCGCAATGAAATATTTCCTATGCCTGATTGGACCCAATTTAAGGGAGATTCAAATAAGCGGCCCTATAGATTATATAAGAATTCTTCAAACCAATTTGAGCCAAAGATCCCAAATTGGACTGAGCCTGAGCAGGAGTTAATTCTCACCAAATTGGAAAAGTTGGACATTCAAGAAGAGTGTGATTTCTTCGACTCAGCTCTTGGTAAATAATAATATATGAAAACTTTTTCGAGCTAAAAATGTTCAATTTATTCATTTTATTTGGTCAAAGGTACGGGAAGTGGTCACTTGACATTTCTGAGACTTGACACTCTTCCTAGTGTTGATATTGGATCCTTCCCAGGTTTAGATCATACAAGAATGACTTGTCTGGATATCAGAGGAGATTTAATTGGAAGTAACATTGTTATTAAGTAATTAAAAACATAAAAATGTAATATATAAATATTTTTATCCAAAATATCATTTTTGTAATTCTTTTTTCAGGTTTACAACTGGGTTAATGACTCTCGTGGAAAAAGGAATGAGGTTACTGGATTTGAGGCTCAATATTGACACAAGCTGTCATGATACGCCCGCTACTTTTGCTCAAAACCTACCTCGAATTTGCTCCAACATGACACACTTTTTAATCTCTCAAGCATCTACGCTGACCAACCTTTATTTAAATATGGAATTTTTTGCTGCTTGGCCTGGGTCAGAGGATGAGATTGAAGCTGCTACATATAGCAAGATCAAGCTACCAATCTTTCAAGCACTCCACACTCTCAATTTTGACTATCGCCTTGAATTTCAGACTTCTAATGGAAAGTCACATGTATTTTCATTAGTTGAAACTCCGCTCTCACCTCCACTTCATTTCCCCTCCTTGATCAAAGCCACCTTTGGCTCCGAGTGCTCAATGAGGGTTCTTTGTGAGAATCCTGACCCGATAGAATTTGCTAAAACCTCAAAATATCATTTCAAAAGCCTAGATCTAATGAGAATCTGCATGTACTTCGAGGAGTTTGAAGTTTGGAATTTGCAATATATGGCTCTAATCGAATCTGTGGAAAAATTTGAGGTGCCTGCAGAACTCCTCCAACAAGTGGAAATCCCCTGGACTAATTCCCTTTCCAAACTGAAGATCCGTGATGTCTCAGCACCACTCAAATTGGCACATCTTAAGAGTATGTGTTTAGAATATATTGAAAAGGTTTTAAAGATTGAATTTAATCTGTTTTTTTTTTTTAAATTATTTAAGATCTGAAGACGCTGACTATAGTGGAAAGCAACCTAACTATTTATCCGTATGAAGAAAGCATGGAATGGGATTCGGATTTGGAGGATTGCCCGAACGAAGAATGCGTTCCCGAGTATCTAAGTTGGTTTAATGAGGCCAAACAACTCAATTTGTCCTACATAAAATTCGACAGAATTCGAGTAAGAAATTATATTTTATAATTTAATTTTTATTATACTTGTAATCTTCTTTTGCAGGTTTATGAGAATTTTAAGGGGATCAAAGGGCATTTCATCCAGTATTTCCCATTTCCTGTCCAGTTTGGAATTATTATATTCGTCAAAGTTGGAAACTTGAAATGATGGCTATTTACCATCACTCTACATTTTTTTACCTTAATTTTCTATAAACTAAAATTGTTATTTTGTGTACGGTTACAATTAAAAGCCACTTATTAAAATTATTTAAAAATAAATAAAGGATTATCATTGATACATATTTTTACAAATTCGAGGACGCTAATACGTTATTGTTATAATACTTGTAATACTTGTAATACTATTATTTATAATGATAATATGTAGGTATGCCCCGAATTATTCTAGGTTTTTTGATGCCATTTTCATGAATTGTTGAGCTTCCGTGTAGGAGGAATTGGATAAAATACATAGTTGCATACAGATATGGTACAAAGTCTAAACTTTTCAGTATAATCGTAGATTGTAATATGATCTTTCCTGAGATTCTGCTAACTGTACGTGGAAGGTAGTACAGTGCTCTCTCTCTATAGCGGACTCGAAGGGCCGGTCAAAATTGGTCCGTTATAGAGAGAGTCCGTTATAAAGAGGCTATTTAATACATAAAGCTATAGGGAAGGGGAATTTTTGGGGGTCCGTTATAGGGAGGTTTCCGCTATAGAGGAGTCCGCTATAGAGAGAGAGCACTGTAGTAGGTATAATTCTGCGAGGGGCACGCAAGGTTAAGGTTTGTAACGATTTATAAACCGTTTGTAAACTTCTTACTCTATGAATCATAGGATTTAACATAGGTAGAATAATACTAGTACGAGATAGCTCGAGTATATTGTGAAAAGCTCATAAATTAAGTAGCAAAGAACAGGAATCTCCTCCTCGAAACTGTCCAACTCACTCAATCCCTACCAAAAAAATATTTAATAAAGCTAGCTGTTCTACGGATAAAGCATCTCATAAATGTAGCTAGAAATATGATTGAATTCATTTCCGGGGTCCTTGATTTTTACACACATTCCTATATCCAAGAGGTAGATAGGAAATGGTGCAAGCCCCATTAAAAAGGTGCAGTAAAAAATACGAATTCATTTCTTTTATTATTCATTTTATATTCTTCTTCAAAACCTCAAAACTTAACCAGTCTTTAATACAACATTACAGTACTTACTTAATACGTAGTACACTTTACAATAATTAAATATCATTTAAGTTAGACATTAATTACTAAAATAACTTTATTACAGCGAATACATATTCGAGTATAAGTACATTCGCATATGAGATGCCCGAATAAAAATTAAAAATTAAATTGGCAATATCTTAAATGTTATTTACAATCTATTTAATGACTTAATTGGAGACGTTTTTAAACAATTTTAAAACATATTCTCGAGTACTATTAGGTACAATAAGTAGGATTAATATTAGGTATATTAAATAAGTTACAGTACGTGGTGGTGGTGGTATTTTAATATATTTTTTAATCCCGCTTTTGAGTTGACCCCTCCGACCTCTGACTCAGATCGAGATTTGATGTAGACTATATTGAAATGGGGGGAATAATATTGTATTTAAAACAAACAAACAAAAAGAATTTATTTTGGAATAGCTGCTAATCGTAAATATAATAAAAAGAACAAGTATGAACTCAAGCCTCAAGATTGAGATTCAGATTGCACATTCGAATCACAATGAAATGTACAAATAAAAATTCAAAAAAACAACTTTTGTTTGCTTATTACAGGTAAATTAGGATTAATATCACTTTATTCCTTAAATCTTAAAAAAAAATCTCATTCAAAACTTTTGAATCAAAAGTACAAAATCCGCCAGTATGAAAAATACAAATACATCTTTGTGAAACATCTCAATCTTTAACTTTGACATACTTGCTCCCCGTTTTTTAAATATTTTAAATAATAGTCAAATATGGTTTAAGCTTCGGAATGATACATGGCTAAAGAGAGTGGAAGCAAAGTATTAACTGCATTTGTCCAATCCTGAATCCCGACTGCAAAGTCCCCAATCAGAGGTCGAGGTTGTGGAACTGAAAATGAAATAATAGAAAAAATTAAAATCTCATCTTTTTAAAACCCTATAATTATCTAATTTACATTAATGTACGTCCACCCAATCTATATACGCCTAGATTCTTAAATTCTTTTACTATTTGAAGATATACATGTGCGAATATTTAAGGAATTGGGCTGATTCCTCAAAGGGATGGCCTTTACAAGTCTAATAAGAGTAGTCTACACCTCAAGTGAAGGGTTGAGTGCATTCTTATTATATACTACTACTACGATATACGATAGGTATGAGTTAAACCATATGTAACAACAATGCCAATTTCCTTCCCATTGCTGTATTATATTCGCATACTTTTTGCCATTATAGACCCCAGAAGTCCATAGGGTTGAAGTTAAGCGAGAAGAAGAAGAGTTCATGATCACAAAGGGAATGGTGTATGTGGTGTGTGTGTGTGTGTGAGTCATGCTCCTATGAATTCTCATATATTGTACAGATGTACATAAGATTCGAATAACTTGTCAAGCAGGTTGCCTCCCTCAAGGTTAACGCAAAAAAGATTTCGTGGGGAATATTTTGGTGGCCCATGTTCCCCCTTTGAATTCTATATTTTGTAAATATGGCCAAAACCCCCAAAATTACAATACTTTGTAATAAGGAACAAATCCTAAACAATATTCGCTCACTCTCATATGCAAAAATACACGTAAATGTAACACGTGTGCAAATGCATATAGTTTTTGGGGTACGTTACAAGAATAATTCTAAATCCCATCGAAAAAAGGATTCTTCCCAGACAAGATCTGCTTTTTTTAAATAAAAAACTCTCCATAAAAATGCACCTATAATTTAAAAAAAACACACAGGATGCGATTAAAATTATATAATCTCAAATTACATATTAAATATTCTGTCTGTTCTAAAAAAAACCCGTAGCATTCTATCATTTTTGGGTATTTTTTGCATTGAAATGCGCATTTTAAACAATGTTTTAGACGTATATTTAAACCTTTACCTTCTGCATGTCCATGCCCATACATATCGTCGATATTCGGATCCCAACCTACCCCGAAAAAAACAAAATATTGAAATTAATGACTCAAATTCAATTAAAAATGCAATTATCTCACCTCCAAATAAATCTAATAGAGTCTGGCCAGTCTGTAGGAAGCCCCAGAAGCCATTAGGTCGTGGATTATAGAACCTCCGATGTTGGAACCTCTGTTTATCCAGCTCTTTTTCATCGTAGAGGGAAAGGCGGCATGTTGGACAGTTCATTGAGACGATGAGCCACTTCCTCAGACTGAATTTGCATATAATAATTGAAAATAATGCATTAAAAAAAGCATTTTAAATGCATTTGGGGGCGGTTCTTACCAAGTTGTATGGAAATAATGATGGCAAGGAAGGGCTTTTGCCTTTTGACTAGTCGAATAAGAGTCCCAACTGCAGAGGAATGGTTATTTTTAGCATGTAGAGTATTATAATATCCGAGTTAGACAATATTAGTGCTAATTATTGACGCAAAAAAAATGCTTACCAAATTGCACAATTCTCCTTCTCACTTTCTCCTTCGCCAAAGATCGCTTCAGGATACCTTTTATAAATAGGTAGGTAGAATATAAGCCATTGTAGTAGTAGGTAGATTAGAGATCATTGGACAAGATTAACAGCCTTTTAAACCATCATCCCCCCGCAATCCCATATGACAGCTCAATGCTTTAAACTCTGCACAAAAAATCTATATCTCCTGAGGAAGGGCTTTGAGCTAATTTAACAACCCCTTTAGTAGGGTGGGTGGGTGGGAGGGCTCACACAATATAATAGAATAGAATATGAAAGTATTTCAAGCACAAATTATTTTGGGAGGAGTTTTTTTTCTATTACGAAGGGTTCAAAACATTCAATGATTAATATATGTAATATTAGCAAGTATCAAATGAATATTAAACCAAGCAAGTGAGATTTTAGAGTTTCAAAATGATATATTTATATATCATTTAACTATACGGATATATCGAACACTTCTAGGTATATTAAGGCATTCTTTCAATAGAAAAAGATGCAAAAAAGACCCAAATTAGGTTCAAATTAGCTACGCTTTTACTGTAAAAAAAACTTAAGGGATTAAACCTTAATTCCCTATTAAAATCCCATTTGCTAGGGCTTTGAATTCTAAAAATACGTGCAAAAAAAGAAATAATAAGAATTTGCAAGGGTTTCTCCTTCCATTTATAAAGAATTTGGACGAGGTTTTGCGAAATACCAGATAAAACTGCATTAACTTACTGATCAATGTGCTCTGATAACCATAAATAGGATCTGTAGGACAAAAAAGTGCATTAGGCTTGACTGCATTGCAATTTTTAATACAATATGTGAGTAAATATTGTATTTACTGTCGCTTTTTGAGAATGGCATGAATCTGCCTGACTCGGGTCCTCATCTGAAGGGATACGATCCTGAAAAATCCAATATTATCCATCAATATTACTCTTTCTTTGCAAAATCAATTAGGGTCCAATTAGGAAGACTTACAGCGAGGTCATTGAGAGGAATAGGTTGCAGCATACAAGCATATGAACATGATGCACCTGGAACGAAATATGATGAATTATCAGCTAATTACTACTTAATTAGTAAAATATATTAATAGCATAGGGCCATAGGATGAGAATTTGAGAAGCAATAAGGAAAAACGTATTTTAAACGTTTCAGAAAAGAACTCAAATACATTGAAATATTGATGAAAAAAGAGCATAAATGGATTCTGGAGAAATCTGAGTCCCAGGCTCGCGAATTTACGCGAATAAATGTGCGAAAAATGCATTTCCGCATTCAAAATCCTCTCATTTTCATTGTAAATTGCGATAAATTCTTCAGAATTGCGAATTTCTCCATTTTGAATTGAAAAAACAACTCAATAAAACCAAATAATTGATTTTGGGGCATTGGACAAAGGAATGAGTGGTTCAAAAAGGAGTATTAGACTTACCAGGTCAAAAAGGAGTGCAGCCAGATCAAATTTAAAGTTGATTGTAGTCGCAATCCCAGCATATGACTCTTCTGTGACCTTTGAAGGGGGTTGTGACCGAGTATTTTTTGAAAAAACCTGGTCAAACACACAAACGGTGAGTGCATGAAGGGTTTGTATGATGAGGAGCCCAATTTCTGAGAGCATAAACAGAGCGGAATGAAGGACCCAGGTTAAAGTCATAAGGTCCAGGGGTAGGACTCTGAGACTCGTCTCCTTCCCGTGGGGGTGGAGATGAAAGGAAGGAGAGACCATACTCTCCAGGTGTGGTTGGAGGTTCATTCCAACGCCTAGAGCATGAGGATCCCATATACCATCCACAAACACCGACAAATAGCGTGAGGGAGCTGAAAAAGATGAAAGATAACAGGCCTAGGATCCTCCTCCGACGGAGCTCTCCATTCCTCGTCCAGTCATTCATTAAAATCAGCTGGAAATCACCCAAAATATTAAATTAGAGCTCTAAATTCCTCAAGTTCTCCATCAAAATCATCTATTCATATGTCAAACTCACGTAATTATGTCTCTCCTTTGAAAGCTGACGAGCGAGCTGGAGGCTCCCAATAACAGACACGAAAAAACACCATCCAATCGCATCCTCAACCTCTTGGACATTAACCACACCAAATACGAAAACTACTTTATAGAAAACTAGATTCCAAAATTGATCTTTAATATTCTCCTGCTCCGAGGCACGGAGGGAACCAAATACAGACTTTTGAACTCGATGCCCCAACAGGATGAGAAGACAATAGGCTAGGTTGACCAATGGCTGTAAGAAAAATTAAAGAAAAAACATTATTTTTTAATAAAAATTGCAATTTTTCATTCTGCGAATACTCGTATCATCGTAGGATCTTTTGTGCAAATAAACAAGGGTGTCGCTCGACTCTCGAGGAGTAAATATGGACCTTTTAAATTGCTTGGACAAATGCAAATCCTCTTAAACGTCTTGAATTATGCAATGATTGTCATTTACACGTCTACAAAAAAGCTCCCTATCCAAAAACGACTCTTTAAGTCATTTGAATGTCAAGAAGCCCAATAAAAAAAATTTAAAAAAATTATGATATAATTTCAGATATACTTGAAGCTATAAATACAATATTTACATATGAAATGCATATGCGATTGCATTATTCAGTTTATTCTGCTTAGTCTTACCCCGCAAAAAATGGACAATTCATTTGCGTACATTTATCTATTTGTACGTATTCAAATTGAAGGTTATATGACTTGAGATTTGAGAATATATGCATGAGTCCTAATAGTATTATTGTACACAATTTAATATATCTAGATAATTATCAGGAGGCTTTTAATGTGCAAGGATATATCCTCCAGTTTATCAGCTGCATATCCCAGAGAGACTCCTATACATGTTTAATTGGGGGTAAGTGTACAGGCAAAAAAAACCCCATTCAAGAACATATAAATGTAGATATATTGACATTGAATCTCGTCCAATTAATCCAAGAAAGATTCTAAAATGTGATAATATATAGAAATTAATTTGAATATATATTGTATATTATTAGACAATTAATTTGGGATTTTTAAATGCAAAATTCAATGAAAATAATATGCACATATCCTTTCCAATAGATTGGCCGATCTAAACTTTTAAAAAACTAATTTATACGAGTCTCGTACAATATACAGGAGGGCCAATTGACCTTGAACTTGGCTGGCAAGGGGGAGGCTCAATACATATTTGACTAGATCTGCACCTTTTGTAAATACTACTTGAATTTAAGTGTTTAAAACAAACAAATTTTATTGATGAATCACGGGAAATTGAGTCGATGTGAAAGTTTAAACCCTTTATACTAATTGAGGTGGAATTAAATCGCATTTCTACCTCCATTTAATTTTAATTGAATTGAAATGACTCAGAAGTTCTTGGATGATTGCATTTAAGGCTTTAACTGAGTTTAAAGTGGTTGCTTTTTTGCGATGTTTACAAAACATCCAAGATCTTAACATGAATTAAATGAACCCCATCACTGTTTAAGGCTCGGAAAATAGGGGGAAACGGATATCCTCTTTTTCAAGCTACAATTAAATTCTTGGGGCGAAAGGTTGGAACTTAGGCTCTTGAACTCTTTTTTTAAAGGATGAGAAATACTCTTTTTTTCAAGCTTTTTGAACGGTAAAATCCCGTCTAAAGCATGAGCTACGAGAGCTACGTGAGAAGTAGAATCCCGATATTAATTTTAACAAGAAATGAATACACTTTACAAGCATCCATAAGAAAGTATTCAAAGGAATATACAGAATATAATTAGGAAATAATTCATTTGAACTAGATAGAGAGTGTAGAAATGCTACATCATTGTACGGAATGAATTCAGTTAGTTCTAAGTAAAACCGAGTCCATTTTATTAAGCCTCATTAAAGGAATCTTTCTATATTTGGCCTTATCACGTGGATTTGTATGCTTTTTTTTACCTAAATTATTGAATGAAAGCTTACGGAAAAATTAGATACAAATCTGCTAATAAAAAATACAAAAACTTACCCAAACGCAATGAGGTTGCAGTGTAATCCAATGAAGGGTTGACCAAGAACTGTTCTCGGATGGCACTGTAACATTTCTCCCCAAAGTCCCACCGCCACCACCATCGTCCTCTCTAGTATTTATATTAGCCAGCTGTAACATTTGTAGGATTTGGGATTCTGTCCAGAGGAAATAGGCTGAGAATGAGGCTGCGAGGAAGGAAAGGAAGCCGTAAAGTTCCAGGGATGGGAGGGGGATACGGTCAAACGATAAGAATTCCGAGTCCATCCTGGCACAATGTTGAGCCCTATTGATCCAGCTTAGAATTCGGAATTCACACACAACTTGGGAGCTGTTGACACTTGCCTAAGAGGGGATTCTTGATGATGGTCGCTGCTCCTGGAATTTAATAAATAAACAAAGAAATTATATTCCATTCCTCGAATCAATTTTTATTACATGTTCATATTCATTTTACTAGTAAACTGTAATGATTTTTGATATTTGGGGGCAAAGCCCTTTTAGTTAAACTCTTGATCTTTGCTCTACTCGCTTAAACATTGATTAGATATACTCGTAATCATTTAGGCTCCCCAATTTATCTTATTTCCATTCGACTGAAATATATAATAAAATAGTTGCATGTTTTGAACAATTCGTATCGTACTTGAATTAAATGGAGTCAGATATAAACCCCAATATTGATTTATTGGGAAAGAATTGGGGGCGCAATTAAGTCGCATGTTTAAGAACTTGAGGAACTTAATTTAATCCAAATACCTAACTTTTAGGTAGTATATATTAAACTGGTATTTCAATTTAAGACTATTCAGGAGTAATTTCTCATATCTATGAAATATTGTATATTCATATATGCGACTTCCTTACCTTTTAGTTAATTTGGATCAAGGTGTTGTCCTCCACTTGTGAGCCTCCACACATGGGACACATTCATAAAGTAATTTGGCTTCAAGTCATTCTTTCCAAGCGCCGATCTTTTGAGGGGGTTTACGGCACATGTAATAATTCTTTTCAATTCAGAATATTTGCGATGAATAAATTAAACACATGAACAATTGGTAAGGGGTAGCTATCTGTAGCTCGAGATGCAAGGATTTCGTATATTCTTTTCCTTGTCCAAGCTTAGGAGTTGCGATTGAAAGTCAAATGAGACACAATTCTATATTTAGAGTCTGTGAAAGTCCCATTTTGAAGCAAATTACAATTGAGTTAAGCTCAAATTCAATATGAATTAGCTTCCATTCACGAACTCTATTGAAAAACACCACTATTCTCACGAGTTTTGGATAAACTATAAACTTATCTACACTGGAAACTGAATAGGTTTAAGAATACATGTCAAAAACTTATCAGGAGTTGGTTAAATAATCAAAACTTGATGGGAGAACAACAAAAATGCACAAATATAAAAATATACACACTCTGAAGTCGACTTTTGAGAGTCTTGAGGGAATAGAATTAAAGAGGTAGCCCCGTAGTAGTGTATCTGATGATTGTTGACTCTCGAATGAAGGAAGGAGAACGAGTTTTCACACACCACACAAAGAATTCCTCAAGAGTTGGCAACTTGGAACAAGTAGGTACGTACAGCTCGTAGGGGAAGCGTATACATGTAACATCAAAGATGAACTTAAGACGAGATTCCTCCTACTCTTTATTCAGAGCCTAGTCGTTTTAAGCCATAGGCCAACCTGTAAAGTTGAAGGAAGTGAAAAAAGATGAATTTTAATTCTCCTTTTTGCATATCCTATGTCTTTTGCCCATCTACAAATCTTGTATTTAAAAAACGTTAATTTTTCTAGATCTGCTTATACCACAAGGAATAAATCGCTTATGTGGCTGATATACCTATCCTAAGCTCTAGACTCTAATGAATTATTTATCTGATTCATCAAACTAATCCTAAGTAGTAGGTAGATTCTAGAGATTTATTGTGTAAATTAATTATTATCATTTATCCAACATATATCATTCTACCTATGAGTTTTGTAGTAATAATGATAGATCTACGGCAAGTGGAAATGTAGTTATTAATACCTAATACTAACTAATAGTATATAATTAACCTCGCCTTTAAAAAAACTAATTCTATCTTTACGTAACAATAAAAATACACATTTTAAACTTGTGTTTTAAGCTGGTTTAACTAATTTTGCTTACCTGAGAATTTCCAAGCTTTGAATCAAGGTCACCACTCGCCTCCTCAAGTTTAAAATTTGACAACTTTTTAATTAAATCGGGATCTGCAAATCATATAAAAAAACAATTAAAATGTAATATGTATTTAAAATCTTTAAACCATAAGTTTTATATCTTTATATTCAAACGTATCTAAATTGTAATTAAATTAGAGCATTCTACAGAGTTCTAATTAATTTAAATTACCTAATTAAATGACATTAAATCAATAAATATTAAAAATCAACTTGCATTTAATTTTAAAAATCCAAATGCGGAATTTTGAAGAATCGAATTTAAAAAGCGTTTTTTTGCACTTTTGATAAATTGTATACTTGTCGCAAAGGGCTAGAGCCTCCAGCCGTCTCCTCCAGTACTCGACAAATGTCACGGGTCACTTGTGACGACGCGATGGTCAAAATGTGCCATCAAGAGCTCAAGAACTGCACAAAAACTTTTTCGTATTTTTTTTTCTCCAGCAGGATTTAGCTCAAGGACAAAAGGCGCCAAACCTTTTTTGAAAAAATTCTGGACAAAAAACAATTTTTGGGATTTTTTGTGCCACAATTTGAGGTAATTACCATTAATTAGGACATTTATTTTGTGACATTTTGGTAGCCTCCACTGTCTCATCCGAGGTATTATAATTTCCCTCATTTAATCCCCAAAAGGACTACCCCCGGCCAATTCAATTCAAGGGCACCATTGTTTTTGGTCTTGAATTTGAAATTATACTTTCACTTTTGAATATGCAACAATTTGTATTAAAAGTATTTACTTAGGGGTGGATATATATCTTGTGGAATTAACTGGTTCAAGGGTGCCGAGTTGGAGAGGATATTATCTAGTACTACCCTTTGAAAAGTGCCTTTATAAATGCATCTAAACTAATGTAACTTTTACATATATCTTTGCAGGTCTACTACCTACTCATACTGACAAGACATCGTACGATACATTGACGACTCATTGGGGATTGGAAACTAAGTCAAGTGCACTCCTCGCAAAAGGCCATCAAAGGTCACAAAGGTTGTTGGAGTGGCTCAGAGGAGGAAGAATCTTCTTGGGAATTTTTCTTGGGCAGGTAATTGGGTTTTTTAATATACCTACGTCCTACCCCTTGAGGCTTGAATGACTCATGTATGGATTGATTAGTTAACTAATAGATTCCTAAGACTTTTTCTATATCCCAAGTGCTTAAGATGCTGTAATATTCTATTAGAGTATTAGTGAAGTTTACACTGGTGTAAACTTGACTTTGAAGTTGCTTTCCAGGAAAAAACCTACTTTTATTCATTTCTTTATTTATAGATTAATTGTCAATGTCAGTGTTGGGGATGAAATTCTTATTTATTTGAAAGCAAGGAGTAAAGCAAGGCCTCTTAAGGGTCATCCTAACTTTGAGGGTTTAAGGTTTTACAAGGTTTTGTAGGTCATTGGGATCTATTTATAGTTCGATAATAAACCAGGGGAAGGATTTCCATTTACCTGTGGACTCTCTATCTATTTAAGTACAATTGATTGTAAATGCATTTCCCAAAGAAGGATAGACACTTTCTTCTCATTCTTTTGAACGTTGGAAATTAGAAGCAAAATGTGTAGGTATATTAGGTTCAAGTTCATTTATAAATATCTATATATTTTGGTCAATTTTAGGCCAACCCTTTCCCCAATTGAAGTCTGAGGATATTATAGGTCTACAAGATATAAGATTGCGTTTAGAATGGCCTTGCAATTTCATTTTTGGGTAGGAGGGTTAATTTAAGTGAATTGATCATCTGCAAAAGAGAACTGCAATTTAAAATTTAAAACAATTTGAAATTAATTGAAAGCGTTTATTCACATTATTTAAATTTTATAGTGTAATCTGCAGCAAACTGTCTCAAAATGGACTATGAAAATGAAGATCCAACTCCCAATTACTTTTCTCTGGAGGATCTGATGTCAACTCAAATTAAAGTGCCTTGCCGTGTTCAGAAGCCTCTTTATAATTTTGGTAATAATCAAATTATCTCTTTAATTAATTAATAGTAATTGTAATTCACAGGATTCCTGGATCCTAATTCAAAGCAGGATAACATTCCAATCGGTTTAGAGACTGAACTTCCGTTATGGGCAGCGGAAGCACTCTCCAGGCCCTCTCGTGATTACGTGACCTTTAATCTTCCTCAAGGATTTCAAGAAACTGCGAGGCAAATCCTCCAAGCTGAACCCACCGTGGTTAATCTAAATAAAACTGCCCCACATTTCTACCAGACTGCTCTCCACCTGACTGCCATGAAGTAATTATTCAAAATAGAATTTTTATTCAATATTAATTGAGTTTTTCCTTCAAATTGCAGCCACAAAGAAGTTGGGCAGATCTCTGAAATACTTCCACATGTGATGCGTACCCGGTTAAAGACAATAGCAAATCTCTACTCGAATGTAAGGGATGAGAAATCCGTGGATGATGGATCTGAAGCAAAGTCAAAGGATTTCCTAAAGGAGTCTGACATGGATGAGCTCGAGAGTCGGATTTTTAAAAAGAGCTACTCGTGGATCTGAAGAGATTCGAAAGTATTTGGAACGTCCACGAATTGAAATTCAATTTGATTCCATTTTTGGGTGTAGAAAATAAGATTTGAGTTTTTGAAAACATAATTATTTTAATTCGAATTTATAAATCTTTATTTCTAAAATAATATTCATACTTTGTCAATTAATTAATCAGAATATACTTATGCTATATATAATATAAAACAATTGTTGAGCTAAATATCCGTTCCAGAATTTGTCCATGTACAATATATATTCAAACTTTTGTATTTTTAAAATCTACCTAAATAAAATTAAATATAATTGCTACAAAAATATTTTATATCTAAAACTCTTGATAATATATCTTATAAGATTATATTTATCTCTTTTTAAATTGTATTACAATATAATATAGGCCATCTTCATTACATTTAACTTAAATTCAATATCACTTTCGTAACTTTTCAATTTGTAGGTATTGTACACAAATATTTTTCGTTTTTTTGGAACTGGCCGAATAAGCTCTCAATTTTGGGGGGATCTGACTAAAATGACTTAACAGGCACCTTTCAATTCAAATTAAAAGCCCTTACATTTTAAAAGGTCATATTATATTTATCACATTTTTAATAAATCAAATCTCTGCTCGGAGAAATATTAAATCTTATGCAATTTTATCACGTTAAACACAAAAGATACAAATTAGCATTTTTTTAAATTAAATAAATTGTACGTTCACAATTTGTTGTATTTCTTTCCTAAATTCATTACGTATAATATACGGATTTGTAGAAATTTTATAGCATTTTTTAAGTAGATATAAAACCGTTCTGACTGACCCTCTGGCCCAAAATTGATGCATTTCTTTTTAGAGAGTCTTCAATTTCTTTCACAAAAAATACAATAAGGTACTCAAATAAGTTTCATACTAAAATTATGAATTTATAAGTATTATAAGCACATTAGAGATGTTTCAGGACTTGATTTTGGCTTGATTAACTCATTTTGACTATAATAAGTATTTTATAAGCTTAGGACTAATAATGCTATTTTAATATTATTAGGATTTATGAAGGTATAACGCCTTAATAGCTGATATATTTAATTATATTTAATCGATATACAGTACATTAACTCCCAAAATTGACTAATTAGTGTAATGTTAACCTACTTAACTTAAGTACTCGTATTCAATTTCAAAAACAAGTGAGACAAAATCTAATAAACAGCTACCTTATTAGTATGATTAATTTGACAAAATTATTATTGACACAAACATGACAAAAAGGACAAATATAGTTCTCTAAATCTACGATATATATAATCAATTTGTATTAAATTCGAATCGATTGATTTCGAAATATTAAATTCCTGTATATTGACCTGAGTTGGAAATGTCAATCTTTCTAATAGTATATAAGAACGTACTATCAGTAAATATATTATTAGTAGTACAATTATATCGTATTGATTTACGTATAAATTATCAATAATGTGTAAATTTGAGCTAAAATATCTTATTTATATTTCACAATAGGTTTTTATGATCTGACATGTACACTATTTACTTGGACTTGTATGTAAATAGATTTTAGGTCTAGGAGTATCTCATTTATTTTAAATCTCTAAATTAATCTATTAACCACAAACTGCTATCACCATTAAGTTTAAACACTTTTAACACCAAGATATCAACATTTTGCATCACTAGTTGCCCTTCTAAACATATGTTAGCTATATAATATAATTAATATTATAAAACAATTCTAGAGTAGGTATACATATTACAATCTTGTCTGTCCCTTTAATAACGTAGTACTAGCTCATCGTAGTACACTATTTCCGCTTTTTTTTTGGCCAAGACTTGTAGGGAACTAGCATGCGAAGGAAGGGTCAAGGTCAAGTGGCTGATTGGCGGGTTCTTGTTTAAATCCTCCACCAGTCCTCATATCCCCAAGTACATGCATACTTGGTGGTGGGGGTGAGGTCATGTCAAAAGCAGGTTGGGAATCCTCATCAGAGAGTGTCAGAATCCCTGGAGGATTATGATTAGAGGTTGGCACAGTACATGGGGTACTTATTGGATCCCTTGAGTTATTATTATTCGGAGGTACCGTCACGCCTCCCTCACTTGTTCCATTCCCATTTACATTGTCTGAAAATGCCAAAAATTAATTAATTTTGCTTCATATAGGTAATTAGGTGTCTCAAACTCACCACCCAATAGCATTTCCTGAAGGAGATTATCTATCCTAGCCATTCCAAATAGTTTTGCAAATTGAATTTGTTCAATCATTTGCCAACTTATTGATTGGAGAGCTGGAAGGGTGAGGAGGACCTCGCCAAACCTCCCACGGCTCTCATACTGCCGATCAGAGATGTAATCTTCAAGGAGTAATTGGATTTGATAACGAAGTGCCTAAAAAACACGTGTATTTTTAAATATATTTGATCCTAGA
>JAAZTK010000794.1:0-17338 GCA_036507255.1 Megalothorax incertus
TGGAACTCTTCTCCAATCGATTAAACAAACAATTGTGTTCCAAGAAAAATATTTACATTTATTCATATTCAATATTCCTTCCGATTTGCTTCGAAGATAAACTCGGCGGAACGGATGATATTATTTAAAGGCCCCCCTACATAATTGGACTTTCTCGGAATAATAGCTTACCACCAGTGCCAATTTGCATAATCAATTTTGGGGAATTTCAATATGGATGCATATAAAATTCAAGGTTTTGGTTCATCTAGAGGAGGTTCAAGGGCTTTGGCAAGGTGTCCTTTATCAAGATAAGTAGTATGCATGAGAAAATATTATAAATAAGTATCGGGGAAAGTACATGGAGAAAGTCGAAGAAAGTTGAGTGAGATTGGACTTTGCATTTTGAATGTCCAAACTTTTTACAGACTAACATAGGATTGTGGCATCTAGCTCAAAATAGATAAATTGTAAATTGTTCAAATATTCAATCCTAGACTAGGATTCCTAGCTATATTGTCATAAGTTAAGTCCCTAGGGCCAAAAACTGGTTTATCCTAACTAACTCTCATCTGTTATTCCATCCCCTTTATTCATTCAATCCCAGCTCGTTTCTTTGTCCATTGCATTGCTGAGGATGCGTATTGTATAATGATTGTATCTTGAGCCTAGCTTAGTAAAAGGCTAAAAGCCTATATAATATTTATTTAAATAATGGAGAAATTAAGACCATCTTCTCAAGGATTTTTTTCAATAAAAATATATGTGCAAATAGCACATACTAATACGATACTCTTTAGATGAATGTCTAATAGAATCGAATAAGGGTTTTTCTAAGAGCTTCTAAAAAGAACCTTGAATATTGCATATAGCCAATAGGATTCAAAAGGCCCTGAAGGCTCCATTCAAAGGAAATCCGGCATTGGTTTTGAATTTCCGAAAACATTCCGTATTTCCTTTTGTATGGTGCATAATGTAGAATTCATCCTCCGCCTCCTACTACATCGGAAGCTATTTACTTTCTCCTACGCGAGAATAAATCTATCCACAATTTCTTTTTGATTCCAGAATATATTCTTTAGAATGAATAGAAAATTGATATCACGAATCACGATCGCTTTTGGCTATTTACCTCGCCTTTTATTCCGGGGATCCGATTCCGGATAAATGTCAAGGCTCTTCTGTGCAGTCCAGACTCTGAGCAAATAATGCCTAGCCTTTTGTTGGTAGTATATCTCACATTTATTAATTTTTAATAAAGGATTTTGAATGTAAATACACTGTAGTATTTAGATTATGATTGCAATCAGTAGAGGAAGAACGCAGAATTTTAATTTAGATGCTGAGGATGCGTTTAGAGGATCCTCTTGATATTGACCTGGTTGACTCCCATCTTGCGCTCCGGATTGATCTTGCCCAACACTAGCTCCTCCACGTTCTTGTCCAGGACTTTGACCTTGACCAGCCTGTGGACATGGGCAAGGACATTGACATTGTCCACCTCTTCCTACAGCCCTTCCACCTATCGGCATTTGACGAAAAGATGACCCTGGCGGTGCGGAAAGGTATTGCGGATTTTTCGGATCACTCCCGGGTAGTATTATTTGCTGAGGACCTCGCGCTTGCTGTTGAGGATATTGGCCTATTGACCTTTGATCTATTTAAAAATTAAATATTTATTAATTCGAAAATCCGTTGCATTATTTTCGAGGAATTGAACTTTAAGTTGAAATTTAAACCTTGACGGCCTTTACGAAACTGCTGAGGTCCTACAGGGAGGTCATAATAGTCATCAAATGGCGGGGGCTGCTGCCGTCTTTCTCTTAAGGACGTTCCAAATGGAGAGATTAATATATTTAGTAGAGCGATTAATATAAAGTAATGGGTCATCCTGATAAAGTGATTCATTGAACAAGTAATTTAAATTAGGCATTTAAAAATGTTAATTTTTTAGGGAGATTTACATTGAATTGATATCTATTGATCTAAGGAGATTCATATTGTAACAATGCCTGAATGATTTCCGAATGATTAATTCAAATATTTTGTACATTACAAGCTTGATACTTATTAAATTAATAATATTAATATACCCCCATTGCATCATATACGGATATAGTATTAGTACGATGAGACTTATCAGTTATCATTTATCAAGTTATCATATCGTGATAAAAATAAACAATTTAAAGATACAGTTTATGTAATTTCACAAAAGATAAGCATATAATTGCGAGATGACCGAGCAGCCCTCTCTAAATACAATACATTAATTTTGATTTGGCATCATTAAATTTAGAACTATAATTTATTAATTTTATCCTTTGCTTAGATTATTTAATTTTAGTATCCGTACACAATGTCAAAAGATCCTGCAAGTGATTTCTCCCTATTGATTGAATTTATTTCAATTGGGAAATCTCAAGATTTACGGGAAGCCCTTGAAAATTTTAAAATAATTCCCAATTTAAATACCCCTCTCACTGAATTGGGTGGTTCCACGCTATTGGGTCAAGCGTCCAAGAATAAAGATGTCCAATCTGTGACAACGCTTTTGACATTTGGGTCAGATCCCAATTGCGTTGATTCACAATGGATATCTACCTATCCATCTGGCACTATTTAAAGGTATTTAATACTTGTGTACGAGTATAAAAGCAATTAAAAAGTAATTAATTTGCTCTTGGAACCGCAGGATGCTTCGGATCTTCCTGTGAGAATAGGACGGCGGAAATTGTTAAAGCTCTGATTGAGCATGGATCCGAGGTGAATATTCCAGCCGCGGGGGAACTTGGAGAAACTCCTCTTTACCTTGCGGTTCATAATTCTTACTCAAAATCAGCAGAAATCCTACTACTCAAGGGAGCTGATATTAATTCTCGGTAATTCTAAAATCTAAATGAAATATCTGCAATATTTTAACGAGTTTTTCCCCGCTCCAGATGCAAAGATGGAAAGCATTTGGCTATTAAATTAATCGATCGGGTTCCAGATGCTTTTTGCACTCTTTTAGATACATCAATCCAAGTTCTCGGAGAAGAGGAAAAAATCCTATTGAATTTCGAGTATGACAAATTCAAAATAATGATTTGGAGCTATTGATTTTACTACGATCAGTTTATAATGCAATATTTTAGGCCGCTTTTAATCAATCCATCGTCCTGTAACGCAAAGGAAAGGGATTGCAAGCGGGAGAAATATAGGGGTGGGAGATTTCGCGAGAGTGCTCTTCTCAAAATGCTCCTTAAAAAAACAAATTCGGATAGCCAACTCAAGATATTCTCACATCCGCTTACAGAAGCATTTTTGCAGCTCAAGTGGAAGAAATTTCGGATTTTTCACGGATTCTCCTATCTCGTTCATGTAAATCTTATTCAGAATTCTGAATTTATTCCAACCGTATTTTGATGAACTATTCTAATCTGAAATTTTAGCTAATTCTGCTCGGATTGTACACTTGGTTTGTCGTTGATTTATATATGGTCCAATGTCCTTTCAGACCGAACGAAACAATATACGGTAAACCAATGCTTAGAATATATTTATATTTCAGATATGTTACAGGAATTTTTCGATCTTATCTTTAGTTCAAGATTGTATGAAACCGGATAAGTACAATGCCTTTATTGCCGGATCTTTGATGGTCCTATTCTTTATTTACATTGTCTTCGGGAAAGTCCAAAATATCTTCCGACTTGTGAAGAAACCTAGAAAAGTGGATTTTTTATGGATATGTGCACTTGTCCTTCTTTGCTCAACGCTGACTCCCCCATTTTTCTACTTGGTCCCCGAAGATATGGATCCAATGGAGCTCAGTTGGGAGTACTCGCTATCTGCGGTAAATTTGGTCATTGCAGGCATTTAAAAAATCATTTTGACCCATTTCCTCGAACTATAGATAGGAATCCTGCTGATGGGAAGCCTCACATTGACTTATATAGCGCAAAGCCCAAAGGGGATATATGTCGAAATGTTTGCAAAAGTATGCCAAAATCCTTATCTTTCAGTATTTAAAATTTTATTGACAATTCCCCATTTATTCAAGGTCGTGATAAAAATTATCTGGCTACTCTTTCTACTCCTATCTCTACTTACTTCCTTTGGATTGGCGTTCGTAATCATGAAATTTGATGTATGCTTTGTAAAATTCTTTAAAATTCCATTTTAATACTAATTCAATGCCTCCAATGCTCTACAGGTCAGTCAGGTCATGGACTTTGGAAATTTGGTTGTCGGAGAACCAAATTATGATGAACTTTTCCAAGAGGGTCGGGATGGAATGTATAGGACAGTCTCAATACTCCTATTCACGAGCGCAATCACCATCATTTCGATTGCTCTAATAAGTTTTATAACTGGTGTGGCTGTCGGTGAAGTACAGGTATGATAAAAACGCATTTTTTTATAAGAATTCTTCTAATATTCGTCAAAATTGTCAAAAAAAGAGCCTGGAAAAGGAAGCAGAGTTTGTTAGGAATAAAAGACTTGTGAAATTACTATACTGGAATGAAGGATACCTCTACCGGAATCGGATTGGGATTTTTTCATTCAATCTCTTCTTCAATTTGACCCCAACATTTGATATATTCATCTTTAAAGACAAGTATGTCCAGAACTATTTTTTATAATATGCTTTTAATATGATTTTTCCAGGCATTTTTTAACTTTCTCCCCATACAAGCGTGGGGATTGTCAATTGACCTCAGATATTCGAAGGAAATTGCTCAAGATTGCCAAATTGAAGAATTGTATTCACAGATAGATTAATTTTAATGGATATTTTTCATTTAATTCTTGTAAAATCTACTCTAATTTTGGTTTATTAACCTTATTTGAATCGTAAGAATTAAATTTAAGAAATTAAGAAGTTTTAAATGCTAAATAAAATTTAAATCTTTCCATTATAATACTTAATAAATAACTATTCAATTAATTAATAACTTTAAACTCTTCAATCTGCGTTTTGGTAAAGTTCAAAAATACTTGCTCAAGAGATGTTTGTCCTACAGAATAAGCCTCTAAATTAAATTCCCGTTTGGCGAGCTCCATTTGAGCGAAAAGTTGACCCCATGTGACTCGAGTGTCAGTTATATGATAATGTACAAATCCTGGATGGATATCTTTGAGGATACATCCTGGGAATCGTCCCTCGATAAATCTCCTCAGTGGCTCCAGCTCAAACTTCCCATTGGGCGACAACCCCGTCCTCCTGGAATATCAAAAAATCATTTTATTAACGTCTTATATGATTAAAATCATTAAAATTTTACATCAGAATAGCTTGCAATTGTTGGAATTTGTGCAATCAGCGTATATCCTTGTCCGAATTTGCTCTTCAAATGCTGAGGTGGTCCGAGACACCTGAATTTTCCATTGACCATGATTGCCAGACGTGTACAAAGAGCTTCGCATTCTTCCATACTGTGTGAAGTCAGGATTATAGACGCCCCTGAATCTCGAATAATACTGATGGCATTCCAAAGATGTCTCCGAGCCACCTGGTCACAAATTATCAAGTTTTAAATATTAATCTATTATTTTGGGAATATTTACCGGGTCCATCCCCGTCGTGGGTTCATCCAAAAATACAAGTGGTGGATTTCCAATAAGGGCCAGTGCTGTTGATAATTTTCTTTTATTTCCTCCACTGTAAGCACCAACTCGTTTATCAATATGTTGAGTGAAAAGGAGGTCAGCAGCAAGCTTATTAACAAGCTTATCAATAGCCTGTTCTTTGACACCCCTTAACCGGGCAAAAAGTCGAATTGTTTCACGCCCAGTCAGCTCCTCAATGATCGCGTCAAATTGAGGACAATATCCAATATTCCTTTGACATTTCTTGATATCTTTATTCACAGAATATCCGTGTATAAAGGCATCTCCGCCAGATGCGTGGACATCTCCTGTAAGCATTTTGAATGTTGTCGTCTTCCCAGCGCCATTTATCCCAAGTAGACCAAAGCATTCCCCCCTTTGGACACCCAAATTTAGCTTATCAACAGCCAAGAATTGTCCATAATATTTTGAGAGATCCCTAATGACGAGGTTATCAGTTTTATACAATTGGGTGAGGTTTGTTCGACGGATGCGCTTATTCTCCATCTCTACATCATCATCCCCTTCAATCTTGACTGAACTTGCCCTCCGGACTTGGTTCTTTTTACCCTTGGGCTTCTTTTTGCAAGAAATTCTTGGGAATATCTTGGCTTCAATTCCAAATACGATGAGGGTGCAGATTATTCCAACTAGAGTGAGGTAGAGGATATTCCTTCCGATTCCAGCCTTTTTCCAACCAAACCAGTGCATTTCATCTGCGTATTAAAATTCTTTTATTTAATGTATATTTTTTAATGTCATTTTTTACATTGCTTGCAGCATCTGTCATCGGGCTCATCTTCGCAATACTTCTCCCTTGTTGTATCTCCGATGGCATGTTGGAAAAATCGCGGACAGTTTTCCCTCAATTGATTATTTGTAGCTAAATTGATGACACCCATCCCGAGATTATAATTTGGGAATAGCATGAAGATCCATTCTAGGGCATTAGCTATATTCTCCGTGTCTAGCTCTGGAATTGAGAGGATTGTCATTGCCATAATTGTAGCGATACCCAGAAAGAGATTGAACATTAGCATCCGGGTATATCCGCTAGATGGGATGTCAAATACGAAGCTAAACAGGTACATCATTGGGATGACGCCAATTCCGTAGAAGATTAAGAGAGCAAATATGTGTCCAATGACGGCTGCCCCCTTGAGGTCATCCAATTGGAAGGCGACAATGACCTTAAATAAATACAAATTTAAATTTTTTGAATTTTTTGGGGGAATTTTTTAAAAGGATTTACGATAATGAGAGCAATGCAAGGGATTATATAATTCACGGCATCAAATATGAAATTCCCGAGCCAAAACACGACATATCGAACGCCTAAAATGATCAAATTCGATGCTAAAAACCCCTAAAAAATTTTTAAATTAATTTTTAAAAATACCTGATACAAATTGAAGATGTTTAGCACGGTTGACACGCTCTCGGATTAAAAATACGACAAATGAAGCTGCAAGGAATGACATTCCAAAGGCAGTGTTGAAGCCCACTTGAAATGAAGAGGATTCAAAACCACCAGCCTTATCAATTTCATCTAGCCACGTTTCTGGGAGTGGTTGATTTCGGACACGGATTTCATGGGTGGATGTTGTTGGATTAGTACGAAGGATAGCATTTGAAACCCAATTTAAAGAGACTGGAGGCATATGAAGTGGTTGATTGTTAAAATAAGCAGTAATGTCTATTTTATCAAAAGCTGCAACCTCCAAAACAAGTCCAATCATATACTCAAAGTTCAAATTAACGTTTCTCTTCTCGGCCTATATTGAAATTTGAATTTGGAAATAAAGAGTTCAAAATGTTTTAATATTTTTTAAGGGTACCTCGGCCAAAAGATAGTCGTTTATATCTACGTCTACTTCATTATTTGTTGTTTTATCATTGGTGTAATTTTTATAGACGTTGCAGAGATCTTTGAGCTCTTGAGGTCCTGGACAATAAATTGTAGTTTCGGTTGGTCCATATTTTGACAATTTCTAAATTTTAAATAATCCTTTAAATAAATTATTTAAAAAAAAGGTTTTTACATCAAGATTGAGTTCCAGTTGAACAGGATTTTGTCCGGTAGGCATTGTTTTAACCACAATTAGACCAATGAGGAGGAAAAAGACTGGGATCAAAATCTAAATTTGAATTTTTTAAGATTTAGTAAATATTTTTCAGGATTTTATGCAAAGTTATTATTAATTTTACTTGTGAAATCAAAAGCATCTTGTTCCGAACAGCGTAAAGCCCTTTTTTAACCATCATTCCCCAAAGTTGTTGTGTGAAAAGTTGCATCCCTTCGTTTCGGGTCAAATCAGCCTTGTGAAGCTGTTCGGAGGATTTGGCGTCAATGCCATTTTCCATGCTCAACCGAAGAACTTTTACATCAGGATCAAATTCTTTATTGTCCTTTTCTTCCGCCATTCTGCCAACTCTGGGAATAAAATAAGGTTAAATTAGTTTTTAATTAGATGTATCGGCATTCAATTTCATTTATCAATTTTAAGCAAAAATTTACCTCATAAATACTTCTTCCATTGTTGTAATTGACGCTCCATAAGCCGAGATCCCCAGCTCTGCCTTACGATGTTCCAACTCTTCAAACATGTCCGGAAATAGATGTGATTTTTCATCCGGGAGAGAATAAGATAATTCTGCACCGACATCTTGACCTACGGTAATTTCAGGGATCCTTCTTCGAAGTACTTCTGTGATTCGTTCAACTTGACAGCTTGGATCTTTAACTACAATCAGGTGGTAGCCTCCTCCGTATCGCTTCTTCAAAAATAGAGATCCTCCGCAGCATTGGACAACTCCCTCAGCCATTATCGCTGGGGATTTTGGAAAATGGAATTATTTAAATACATATTTTAAATAATTCTTACCAATCCTGTCTCCGAGAAGGTCAGCCTCTTCCATGAAATGCGTTGAAAGAATAATAGTTCGTCCCTTCTTTTCACTCTTCAATAAATCCCAAGTTGAGCGCCTTGCACCGGGATCCATTCCAGATGTCGGCTAAAAAAATAATTATTAGATTGTTCTGCCACTTTTTTTTGTTTGACTAAACCTCGTCGAGTAGGACTACTTTAGAACCTCCACAAAGGGCAATTCCAACCGACAATTTCCGTTTCATCCCCCCGGAGAGGGTGTGCGAGGCATTTTTCCGCTTCGGCTCAAGACCCAACATCTTTACCATACGATCAATCTCGTGTTCAACCTTGTCCTTTGGATATCCTTTCATCTGCAAACAATTACCAAAAATTTATAGCCGTAAATTCATAATATTGTACAAATAGATCTGGAATCCCACTCACGAGTGCAAAAAATTTCAAATGTTCCTCAACCGTCAGTTCATCGAAAAGTACATCATGCTGAGGACATAGACCTAAACTCTCCCTCACGGACTGAATATCAGACCGGATGTCAAATCCATTGATAAGAGCAGTTCCACCCGATGGCGGGAAAAGACCCGTAAGCATTGACATTGTTGTAGTTTTCTGTTTACAAATTTATACGTAAATATTTTTGTATGAGCGATATATCAATTTTTAATTACCCCTGCTCCATTGTGACCCAACAAGGCTGTAATTTGATGCTCGTACATATTTATGCTAAGACCGTTTACAGCAGTCTTTTTTCCAAAAATCTTGGTTAGTCCTTTGATCTGTAAATTCACAAATATTGTAATTTTTAAATGGGTTTTTAATTAAAATATATATAATCCGTACCTGAACTCCAGCATTGACCCCATGTGGTTCATGCTCAAAATACGACGCTCCATTATTATTTCCAGCTCCGTTTGAAATTGGTTTTGAATTGAAATTGCTCTTCTCTCTCGGAGCTCCAGTCCAATACCATTTCTTTTTAAATTAATCAAATATTATTTGTCAAATTCCCAATTTTTTAAATTAAAACTTACCGTGAAGGGAAAGTACCACGGAAGAGGGACGCCAAACTCCCCAGGCCAAACGCCCTCAATGTAAATTGCTATCAAGAAATATAGGATGGCATCAAAAGCAAGAATGGCAATGACTGAAAGCATGTCAAGATTGTCATCTGGCGAGGATGTATTCGCAAGAGTGGACCATTGGACACCAGCTCCTGTTCCTTCAAATTTTGATATGACATGACATCCAAATGCCATTCCCGTGTTGCAAATAAGTCCCATCATCAACTTGGCTCCTTTGGTCATGTCATAATAATAGGGTTCAGCAAAGATGTATGGGAAATAAGTGAGGAACCATGCGACACCAGCGGCTGTCGCAGCGGAATTTGCTCTCGAAAAGAGAGATGACATCATAAATCCAAATGTAATGACAGAAAATAGGAAAACAAATAAGAAAAGAAATAGAACGAGCCCATTTGTGTAAGTTATCACTCCAACTGTCCCATCATCATAAAGATTTACCTAAAAGTGTATTCGTAAATTAAGAATTGCCCTAATTATTTTAAAAAATTAAATACAAGCATACACTCATTAAAATTGACATCAAGATGACCGAAACGAAAAGAAATAGAAAGGATTTGATGAACCAAGAGAGCCAATGAAGCCAATTTGGGAGTCCCATAATTTTCATTGATTCCTGAAATGTATTTTGAAGGTAATTAGATAATTTTTGCATTATTAATTATTCAGACTATTTATCTTTGATTAGATAAAAATATAATCTATACGATAATGCAGATTATGCAACAAATTCCTATTATCTAACTCACCTTTAGTCGTTTCTCTTTCTCCACCACGATAGATTTTGTGATATTGATGACTGGAAAAAATATTCATTTTAATATCGTACTATTTCAAAATGCCTATATGAAAAAAATTACCTGGATAAATAAACGCGAGCATCATCATCAATGGTAGCGTATTTTGAATGGCATAAATAAAATCATCCTTCAAATATGGAGGATAAGGATGCCTTGAAATATTAAAATTTCAAAATTGCACTTTCTTAAAGTTACGACTGATCATTAATTTATATCAATAATTCAATAGATCATACAATAGATCAATAATTTAAATTACGATGATAAATATACCTCCTCATTTGGACATTAAATTTATCCAAATGTGCAGCAGAAGTCTTTTCCAGAATGATGGCGTTGTCGATGGCATTCTGAAGGTAAAGAAATCCCTCCCGGAAATACCCTAAAATTTTCAAATCAATTACGTAGAGGTTCTCCAGATTTATTTATAACGTAGGCACCCACCTGGAGATCCTCCTTCGTTCTCAAGAGGGTTTCTAGGCCCGATTACCTGGTATTTAAATTAATTTAGAATAGGCAATTGGAAATATGAAATAAGCTAGAGCCATCTGGCGGAAACATACTTGGAAATAGGGGTAGGTAGCCATTGTAATCCATTCCTTTTCATTGTTATGCTCGCTTACATTTCGTTGTGTCAGCGGAAACCTCAGAGTATACTAAATTTTGGAGATGATCAATTAATATACGAGTAATCTTGAAAATTAACATTTTCAGCCTACATCAATTAGGGAAGGAAGTGTAGTAGCAGATGCATCAATGCTGTTAAAAATGACGGCGGCTAAGACTGGATCCAGAGGCTTTGTTTCACCATAATAATCTCGCTGAATTCGCTGGGCAGTCTCAAGATAGTATTTAACCAGTTCATCTTCAGTTGCAAATCCCACGACTATAATTTTACATATGAAATTAGCTTGATATTCTGAAAAAATTGCAGAAATCTACCTTTGTATTCCCGGGTAGGATCCGGAATTATTGGGTAATTATTCTTGAAAAAGCGGGCGTTGACATCTTCCATTAATCTGGTTGTGACCGTATTATTTGGAGCATAGTAAATCTCGTTACTAGATTGAAAAAATATTTATTTTTTAAAAATTCTTATTTAAATCTCAATATGAAATACAATACAATTTAAACTTACCAAAATTGTACTGCGGATGCTGCTGCGGGACCTAAATAATTTAATTTGCAAAATCAGGTCAAAATTGTTTTAAAATATATTTCTAAAATATGCTAGAATACCCCATTTATTTGTCGCTGTCCGGTTATTAAGGTTAAATGTGTCGAAAAGTGTTTCTGGCATGTGTTCGACATCAGTCAAAGGTCTTGGAATTTTAAAAAATTTAATTTGAGCAACTTTGATGTCAAAATGAGAATTTTTATTAGTACCTTGTGCCCAAAAGGACCATTACAAAGAGCAATGGTACCAATATCTCCGCAACCGTCTAAAATATTCAGCATCAATTTCAATGCTTTCTTTCTGGCTTGAATATCGCGTATATCAAAATTTTTAAATTAATTACCTGAACTTTGTGTCTCACTTGAAGAATATAATTCTTCCATAATAAGAGGTATAGCTTAGAATACCACGGAGTCATAATGGCATCCTCTGTGAAATAATTCTGAATTTTAGGATAACGAGAATTGTATTAGCAAAATAAAATTAGGGCATATGGAAAGCAATTACATTTAATGAAGTATATTGCAAATTGCAAATATCAAAGTTCAATCTAATTTAATACAAAAAATATGGTATGCAAATATAAGATGTCTAGGCCTATCTATAATATAATGATTAGTATTGGAAATTAATAAATTCAAATGGGAATTTGAAGGTTAATTTATTTAATTCGGGAGTCTCACCTTAATTATCGATTTGTAAATTTATTTTTAATAAAAAGTGGGCCAAGTTTAAGGGCAAATATGCACTATCCCGGATGCCCTCAAAATCCAATTGATTTTATTTCGGATTCCACACCTGGCGAATCTAACTGAATTACTAACCGTATTAGTCAGTCACTTTGCGAATTTTGTCGTCCTCAACCTTGATGAAATGATGATTAATAATTCATATCTTATCGGCCGAAACATTTTATTCTTAACAGCCTAGTCAAATAATTAGTCAAGTTTTAAAATATTTGCCATCTCTTTCCCTATCTCACCGTTCCTATTGTATTGTCCGAATGCAATATCTATTATTACATAAAAAGATAAAAGAATTTAAGCAAAATGAGCATGTGTTTGCAATGCAGACTTAATTCTGACTAATTCCTTTAACGTGTGTGATAGCCTATCTACAATACCTTACAAAAAAAGTCCCGAGTTGGTGAATCAATACTTTTTTGTCGGACATTTATTTGCACATGTTTAAATAATGCAAAGAATTTAAAGCATATAAATGTACTTACCTTTGTAAATATGTAATTTAATAATATTTTACTATTGATCGATTATAATAGAGTAGTATTTTATTCGAGTTTAGACTAGACATCAAGGGTTATACAGAATCAGATACGAGTATACTAATAGTAGATATGCATTTATAAATTCAATCCTATCTTCAGTTTATTAATTACCTATTTGATATATTATTAATTATAGATATGGACATACGAGTACACATATATGGAGTATCAGTAATATGAAATATCCGTAAATTAAATTAGGAAATTGACCTTCGATTCAGGAATTTTGCAACCCTTATCTTTATATCACTTAACCGCATCTTTATAATTATAATAGCCTATAATATAATAGGAAAATATTCGAAATAAATACTTACCTATCATAAAATAGATAATTATCGTAGATTGCATTGATTTGTCTATCGTATGAACGTAATTTCGTATGCCTATTGCCAACTTCGGATATAAAAGTAAAACATAAAGTTATAGCCTATTGTGAGAGCGTCCAATTTCAAAATAATATTTTAATATGTAGGTATCAGAAGAATCTTTAAGGAATATAAATCGAATGGTTTAAATTAATATAAGATATTTACATAATTCCGTATTCTACTCCTAATTTATTCATAAAGAAAAATCAATTAATTGATTTTACATTAAACATTTTAATCGATTTTATTTGTGAAGATAAATTTATTAAATTAAAATTAAAATACTGTAGACATGTATTCCGCTATTCAAGCATAGCATTGTAATTTTAAAAATAGATGCATAATTAAAGACAATCAAATACTTTAGAAAACGTTGACCTCGTCACCCCTTGTCGTCAATTTTACGTAAATTCCTCCTTTGGGTTTGAATAGACCTCCAGCTTGCATAGTCAATTGCATAGGGATTTCAAGCTTAGCCGAAGGTTCCATTTTGAAGTTTGCAACAAGGGCAGAAACGACGGCCTTTGTCTCAACCAGAGCAAATCGGTTTCCTATTAAATTCCAAAATATACATAATTATGACTAATTTTTAATAAAATATTTACCAATGCAAGCCCTTGCACCGTGGCCAAACGGAAGAAAGTGATATGGATCTCTTTTGTCCTTCTCAGATTGTAAAAAGCGGGAGGGATCAAATCGATCTGGATCCGGAAAGACATCAGGGTCCCTCATGAGGGCGTACACCGGAAAATTAGCCAATGTGCCTTTGGGAATTTTTACTGTCGTTCCAGGGATGATATAATCTTCAACATTCATACGCTCATTTCGAATGATTCCAGGGTAGAGTCGAAGTGCCTCTAAAATAGGTCAAAAAGGTCAAATCTGTTTTTCTGCGTAATAAAATGAACCTGAAATAAATCGATCCATAAAATCAAGCTCTGAATTAATTGATTCATAGCTCAATTTTCCTCCTCCTCTTTCGATAGCTTCCGAAACTTCGGCGTACATCTCCTCCTGAAGATCCGGATCAGTTGCCAAATGGTAGACGACTACACTGATGAGAGCTACCAAGTATTATAGAATTCCGTTTTATTAAACTTTCCAAATTCAAAATTTAAAAAAATTAACTCACTTTCGACTGTATCAAATCCAGCCAGAAGTAACATGATGGCAGTTGATGCAATGACTTGATCATCAAACTCCATAAGTGTCAATTTTTCAACTCCATTCTTTTTATGGTCAATCATCAATTGAATAAAATCATCCCTTCGTTCCCCACTCCTTTCACGCTCCGCTACTGACCTTTTGACAGTATTATTGAAGAAGTCTAGAGCTTCATTTGATAGAAATCGGATTCCAAGCATTTTTGCAAAGGTTGGCACACTCACAAATAAGAGTGTCTGGGTTATAGCTGAAAAGTTTTGCTCTTGAAATTTCAAGCCCATCTTGGCTAGGGGGTTGTCCCGATTTTTTATTGTCCCTGCATCCTAAAATTAAAGAATTTTGGAATTTTGGAATTTTGGAATTTTGGAATTTCAAAAGGAAATTCGAAAAGTTCGTTTACCAGGCCGAAAAATGTCGAAAAAATGGCATCCATCGTAAATGATCCTGAAGCATCCCGGAATTCTACCTCCGCTTGACCTCCTCCTTGGACCACCTTCTCCCGAAGGCTCTTGACAAATTCATTCGATGTGACCTGGATCCCTTGAAACATTTTTCGGATTTTTCCAGTACTAAAATTCGGCGTCATTACATTCCGAAGTTCCTTCCAGGGCTTTCCATCTGGAATTTAAGTCTCAGACTTTATTTCTAATTAAATTAAAATAATTACTCATAAAGACAAGCATTTTTCCAATCACAGGGTCATCATCAGTGTGAAGATCTCTTCTATTCATCCATATATCTACAATAAAAAATTGCGCATAAAGAAATTGCGAATAAAAAATATATGATTAAATGCACCTGCGTCCTTAACGGTAATTGCTTTAACGAGCTCAGGAGATCGGATATAAAGAATCCTTGTATTCATATCTGTCACCTTTTAACGGTAATTGTTTATTTAATATATTAATTTTGGAAATTTCTTAAGCTTACCCCAACAAAATCTCGACCTTCCCTTTTAAGCTTTAGATAAAAATCCATTTCGACCTCAAGGAAGTCTTTAAATCCTAAAATCCTTTCCAAAAGAGATGCCGAGACCCCGTCCGGCTTTATACCAAGTTTCTTCCAGAATTTCTGATGTGTATGCTCTTGGTAGGTCCCCAAAAGCTTGAAGAATCCCCAGAGGGAAATAATTGCTAATCCGAGCCACAGGATCCACATTTTGGGATATTGACAGTGCAGAGAAAGACAGATCCGGTACTGAATTTTACATATTTATTTCATCAGAATCATATGTGCTTATGTAAAATACTCGTATTAACAGCAATTTCTGGTCCTGAGTGATGAACAACGAACCAAGGCCATTTTTTTGCACCCATCAAAAGCTCTCAATATAACTCCAAGGGCATTCATTTAGATAAACAGATGCACTCCCCCATTCCACACTGCATTACAAAGTTATAAAATCTAAAATCAAATGATTTATGGTTAAACTTGTTCTAATATAATATAATAGGTACAAATATTGTTTAATATTCCCAATCTGCAAAGGACTATTTAAAAATTCTATTATTTACGAGTATAAATTAAATAGATTTATTGATATATGATTTTCAAAGGGGTATGCTTTATTTATTTTAAAATCCATCATAGTAGAAATAAATATTTGTTTATAACAATGTATAATAATTTAATAAATATTGTCTATGTTATCAGGAGTCAGAAGTCAGGTCAGCTGAGTATGTCAAGTCAGTTTGTAATTAAATATCGCAAGTGGTAAAAGTCAAGTCAGTAAGTCATTGTCAAAGTCAATGTAAAATTATCCATGTCAGGTCCATTTTGTCAGAAAGTGAGTGTCAATCCATTTTAAAGGTCAATTGAGTTCAAGATCAAATCCATCCTTTTTTAATCTTTTCCAATTCTTTACACTTGTATTTGGAACAAGATTCACTTCGGAGACCCTTCAAATTACCAATTCTCTTGGCCCAGGATTCCCCAAATTTCCTAAATTCAAAATATTTTGATTAGCATCTTAAATTCAAGCTTTTAATTAATTCCAAATTACTTGTCAATCCATAAAATCAATTTAGAACGCAAATTCCAGGCGTCAGCTCCCTCCCCAATCTCGCAAATTATTTTTTCCGCACATTCTTCCGACTTGAGGAGTCCTAGGCTTTGTTGTAATTTCTCAAATGGACCAAATTTACCATCTTTGAGAGATCTTGAGAAATTGGAGGAGCCTTCCAAAAATTCTCGGGCTCCAGAAACGATGGAATAAGGAAAGAATGGGCTACGAGTGATGTTTAGTCCAGAAAAATTGGTTCCAGGAACAACAGCTACGGGGAACAATAATAATAGACCGATTTTGATGAGTATCGGGAGCAAAAGAATGGGGAGGAGGAAAGGTGCAACAAATGGAAATAATTTGACAGCTTTTATGGCCCATTTCAGCTTTTTAATCTTCTTTAGAAGCTTCTTTTTCTTCCCTTTCATCCCCAGAAGCTTGGCAATGCATAGAGATTGAGTCACGCCACCTCCTAAAAGACCTCCTACCCCACCACCATCCTCATCCTCATCATCCTCGTCATAATCCGCTAAAAAAAAATAAAAAATTTGATGAAATTGGATAAAAATTTAAAATAATCCTCAAAATTAGTAGAAAAATTGAATTTTAAAAGTCAAAACTTACAAACTGCCCCATAGCTTGTCCCAGGGCTCATTCCATTATCAGGAATGAGTTGATAGCTGTACATTTGAGAGCCTCCTCCATGTCCTCCTCCTCCTGAGGAATATCCACCAGAATTTCCACCGGTTGGGGCATTATAGGATGATAGAGAAGCGTCTCTCGAAATGGGATGACCAGCGTAAACTTTTGGTTGATAAGTATCGTATGTATATTTGACGCCTGATCCATCCTCAGATATCAAAGCACTACTCTGATGGAGAATTCCGCAAAGGATGGCAAATATTGGCAGAATTGCCAATTTACCAAGATGGTTCATGGTCAGGGACTCGAATGAATTTGAAGGAGGAGGAATTATCTTGGGGTTTTTATCTATGAAA
>JAAZTK010000795.1:0-17323 GCA_036507255.1 Megalothorax incertus
AAAAAAATGAAAGCCATTGAATTTGAAGAGACATTGCTTTTTTCGGCGAGTGCATTTAAGCTCCCCTTGACTTATGTCATGGCCATAATATCTCTAACGCCCCCCAAGGCTTTGGACATAATGCTCGTAAACCTCGGAATGCCTTTTGAATGTGATTGGGGCTCGTTCATAAAATATCTAGGGTGGGTTTACTCCGACAAGTACTACTACGTACTATTACTATTTGTTGACTCTGACCGTTCAAAAGAAGAATATTCAGATTTCAGATTGGGATTTTGCAAAAGGCCATGTAGGTAGTGTGCTAGATAAGGATATATCTATCTATCTCCTTCAAACCATCTTACATATTTTGCAAGAAGCCTTATTTTGATCCGGCAAAGTCAACTTTGGCGTAGGGAAATGGGATGAGGAGGAGGAGGAGGAGGCGGGAGATGAGGGAGATTAATTGACGGCGGGGGCCGTCACAAAGTTGGGGAGGGTTTACGAGGCTGGGCTCGTAAATCGAGGGAAACAATTCAGGAATTGATGGAGATTTGGAGATGGTAAAGTTTCAGAGTTAAACATTGACATCGATTGCCGAATTTCAAAGTCCCATCTTTACTCGGTCTCGAACACAAGCCAGCCCGACCATATCGGGAAGAGCTTATAAACCTCCCAAAAACTCATTCAGGGCCAAATTTTTACATAGTTTCTTTCCTCTCTCTCTCTCTCTCTCTCTTCCTCTTCCCAACCCGCTCGCCTCGACAAAACTTTCCCACTCTGCACACCACCACCCATTCTCTTTTCTTCAATGTTATTCATGGATTATCCCCGCTGGATGAGCTGCCGGGCCATAAAAAAGTCCGGCACATTTTTACCCTCAAAAGAAAAAGTGCACACTTTTATCGAATGTGACTGCATTATGAGCTACTGACTTTTTTTCTTCTCAACCTCTCGACTTATCCCATCTAATACTTTTGGTAAGAGTTTGTCGATAGTAATTGGCTGGGTAAAGAAAAAGTCAAGTGGAGGAAGGGGGGCATTTTCTCTCTATCTATATCTTAGGGTTGATTGAGCACTGAGCACACCAAGTCTAAGATTGATTAGATTAATCATTTACCTGAAAATGTTGGCAGCAGCAAATAGACCCTCCGCAATAAGCATAGGATCCCATGCATCCCAATCTTCACGCTTATCTTGGCCCACATCCCCCATTTGATATTTTTCTGGTTCCATCCTGACCTGAACAAATCAAATCAAATCAATTAGAATGTCATTCATGCCTTAAGGATATCAAACCTGGCAAAATGAGACAACCCTAAGGGCAATCGTGGCCACGTACAATGAATTGGTGACAAAATCTAGTACGTTCCACATATCTGTTCGTTAAAATATACACATTTATAGAATTAGATCATAAATAAATATTATAATATTAGTAGTACAAGATGAACCTACCTGAAATGTATTCTTGAAGACCTACTGACCACAACTGCTTTATCTCGCTCCATATCAGTCCACAAACCCAAGCTGGAAGATTTTAGATAGATATTATATATAGATATTTAAATTTGATAATTGACATACCGAGGATAAACCATTCGACTAGGCTTGGAGGAGCACCTCGTTTAGTTGTTCCCTTAAGGGAGACCTATAAATTGGATGATTGGATTAAAGGTTTAAAAGCACATGTATTTCAAAGGCTAACCCATTCGTCTAGCCATGTAAGGCCAATCATATTTCCTAGAATCGTGTCAAATCTCTGGCTTGCGAGAATGAGCAGGACTGAAAAAAAGTAGGTACAAATATTGACTCTTTTATTGAGATTATCATTGGGAAAAAAAGAAACTTGAGGGTGACCCCGAGGGTCAATCTAAATCCCGTGCCATTTGTTATCTCGGCCAAGTGTCAATATGTCAATATCCCAAGCTTCTAATCCAAAGTATAGGGGCCAGCGGGTAAAATAAATCTTTAAACCCGTGCACTGTTTGCTCCGATTTCTTCCCCGCTTTCTCCCGCTCGCTCTCAGAGAAAAAAGAAGCGGGGGTAAAAGAGGCCAAAAGTGAGATTGGGATAATAATGGATTGCTAGACTTGAGCTCCATAGTCGGGAGTCTTGCCAAGGTCCATTAGGTGTGTTCCGAGGATAAATGGGTCAAGAGAGGGTCACCCATTCTCGACTCTTTTTCTTTGTGTAAACGAATACACCGCGCGCGCGACTTACATAGGAATGTGAAGTAGGAGGCGCTGTGGCATATGAACTTGATAAAAGGTTTGCGAAGCGTTTGACCCCAAGAAGAGTGTGGAGCAATGATGTACGCAAAAGAAAAGAAGGGGAAGAGGAGTCCGATTCGTATAACCTCAAGTGCCTATTCCAAAAAAAAAAAAAATCCCATTACGATTACATTTACAATACTGCAGGATCTATATATCGGTAGTAATAATTGAATTTAACTCAACCTGGAGTGGCATATTCCTGCGTCTGAATCCGGGAAGACCCTCATACCTAAAAGGTTTTTTTTTCAAAGTTAGTAGGTACCTGTACACACTCTGAATGTCAACATCATTCCAACTTACCAAATTGATGCGAGTAGTTGTTGGACATTTGGGTGAGCCACGAACTGTAAGCATCCAAAATACTTATTTAAACAAATTCTCAAATTCTCAATTTCTCAAACCTTTTTCTGACGGAATTTCACAGCGAGTTTGAGACGGTTCAGGTGCATTCTATCGCCCACACCTAAGCAAAAATCCCAAAAATATCAAATATCACACAAATTCCATCTGAATATCATGTCTGGTTTTAAACTTTAAAGTATGGGTGCTTTCACTTTTTGTGGGGGGCTCTTACTTTGAGTTTGGGTGGTGGGTAATATAAAAGAGGGTCCATTGGGGTCGTGGTTGAGGAGCACCTGGGAAATCAAAGAATAAGCCTAATCAGACACCCAAAGGAGGATTCATAAAATGTAGGTAGGTACCTCCAGCTCATGAGATCCTCTTGTGTGGTCGAGGAGAGCAGTTGCAAAATCCTGACACTGTTTCCGCAATTCCTAGAATAGGGCAAAATTGAATGTAAAAAAAATGGGATGCTTAAAAATGAGGTATTCACACTCGACTCTTGATCCTCTTAAGTTCGGAGCCAGGCTCCGACCTTGACAGGGGGGAGTTTTGTATGAAAGAGAAGGGGGCAAATGGGAGTTGACGGCCGTGAGATAACTTTCTTTGACTAGCAGGTACCCTTAAAGCGCGTGTACTCCTTCCGGGGAACTACTCAGTCTCAGCTACTATTAGTATTAGCATGTGCATACTGCATGGGTGAGGTATAAAGGAAATGATTAATGTCCCGGGGAGAGCTCATTCATCAGCTCATCTCTCTTCCCTCTCTTTCATCTCCTGCCAATCTCCAAACGAAAGGTGAACACAAGCCCTTTTACTTGCTCGTTAACCCCCCAGCAGGCTCTGAAGAAAGCATGCAAATTTGGCAGCCGCGAAATGATAATATTTATGAGTAATTCGGCGTAAATTTTAGGATCGTGCGTTTTAATGCTAATAAGTATTAAGGCCTGGAGATTCTGTGTGGGAGAGTGATGAGAGACTGCAGCTGATATCTCTTGGTGATGGATGCATCCGATCCTCCTCAATATTCGACCTCCTCCTGGAGAGATGATGAAAGTTCATCATAAAAGTATGTAGGTAGAGATACATAGGTGTAGGTAGTAGATAAGGTGCAGTAGGTAGTAGGTTGAAATTACCCAAGTTTAAACTAGTTCAAACTAAGACCTTTGATCTCCACCAAGTCAAAACCTTCATCTTTAGGTCCATATATTCAAGGTTTAGGCTTTTAGGAGACTTCAAACGAACGAAGAATTAGCACTCATTTTATTCCTAATTAGGAACCTGGAATATATACTACTAAAAGTCCAATCTTTCGCCCACGGCAAATTTTCCGAAAGTGATTGATTTCGGTGACTTTTATGGGATTATAAACAATATTTGCCTTGAGCTTATGACAATAGAGTGAGGCTTAGCTTAGCTACAGCCTACAAAGTAGAAAGTAATTTAGCACTCTTATTCTTTATTGCTTTTCCAAGTAGTAGATATTTATTTTATAGAGGGTCTGGGCGAATAAATAATGATTAATGATAAACTTTCTCCTCTTTTGATTTTATTACGGTTCGATTATGTAAACGCATAAATACTCATAAAATCGTGAATAAATGGAGCAAAATGGAATTGAATCTCAATAGGAGATTGAATGTTTTGAGAGAGGGAAAGGTTTCACATCAGATTCGGCCGCTAATTAGCTGAGGCGAGCTCACGAAGCCCGAATGAAGCCCTATGACCTATACTCCCACAATAAAGTACGACTACTTTGTAGTACTTTATGTAATACAACTACTACTACCACCAAGACCGATATGAGTAAAATACAATACATACAAAGTAGCCAGTGTGTTCAATATCTGGTTTTGCATATTCAATTTCGCATTCTCGCCGGAATCAATTTGCAATTATACGGCCCGAGACGCCAAGGATTGGCCTGCTGGGAAAAAGGGCTACCGGGAATCGGGCTGGAAATCAAATTACCTACCCAAGCGGCCCCCCCTCTGTACTCTCTCTCTCTTATTCCCATAATATTAAATGCATGCTTTATATGACCCATTTCAGGTTTATTTCATTTGCGCTTCAAAAGCACTTGAGCCCGCCCATAAAAAACTATCAATGTGCACCAACAACGATATATACACTAATATGTATTATGGGGACTCTTTACTTAAATATTAGATCTTTATTTAATGCTTTAACACAGTTAAGGGTTAGAGAGCAGGCCTTTGAATAAAAACAAATTGCCCAAATATACTTAAAGTAAGCATTAAGTATACTAAGCGTCACCGGAAGCCACTCGGCTTAAAAACCAAGGGGGCCGGAACCTCGTTGGGCCGGGAGGTCTAATGTAATAACAAAATACCCGGGATTTGAGAGGCCCTTAAATGTAGCACACGCAATTAAGCATTTACAAATAGGATTAATTTGGGGGTTCTTTTGTTGAATAGGTCCAGATCAAAAACTTACCGAATATTCTGCCTTAAATTCGTGTTCCGCGAAAAAAAGGCGACGAAGTTCCCACGAGAGTTCGAAAGCTGTAAGAATAGGATCTTTGGAGGATAGCGAGATGAGCGAGGGGGAGGCTCTGTTTTTGGAATAAATGGCATAAATATAAAATTCTCAAGAGGGTAATTAATCTGTAATAGAAACTTACAGCGCACGGTACGCGTTGATTCTGGATCGGGAGTGTCGGAGGGAATCCTCTTGCCGTGAGGTCACGCATTCGTCACACCCACATCTAGATTTCAACCAAAAAGTCATTATTATTATTGTGATGCTACAAATCTAACCCTTGTGGGAATTAAACCCCCTTTTTAGCGCTAGTCGGGACTCGGAACACAAAATCGGAATGCAAAATCAGGCTCCTAAATATTGCTGACCAGGGAATTTACAGATTGGCCTCTTAAGGGTCTTCCTAAAATACTCTTCAGAATGTACGATAGTATGTGAATTCCATTGTGGCACTACAGATGTATATTATATTGGGTAAAAGGGGGCTCCCCCAACCCTCTTCTTTCTCGGTGCATTAGGCTCACACAAAAGAGACAAAAGTTGGGCTCAGACAATTCCCATTTGTGAGCACATTAAAAGTACGTATTAATATATGGGTGGGTAAAAAAGAGAAGAAGATGAGTCGATGGCGGATGAAAAACCGCCTCGACTCCCCCTCATTAAGCACAAATGTAGAGACTTTTTAGTAGTTGTTTGGTGGCGGCACCCGAAATTAATCCAAAAAGTGACCCATTTCTCTTGAAATGAATACAGATGGATACATGAGGCGTTAAACAATGAGAAATGACCAAGACTAGGATCCATTATATTAATGCACCAGATCTTATATTAATATACAGCGAGGAGAACGGCGTGTCCGCTCGACCGTGTCCGGCAGCAACGGCCCAAGAGGCGGCGGCAAGTGTTAGTGAATTTGGCGGGGGCCGATTTCGTGACCAGCATTCGGAATAAAGTTCATCACACTCACGGATCGCATTAGACCCGGAGAGGAGGACCTTTCAATCTTTGTTTGTCCGCAGATGAATCGGGCTCAACTGGCTCGAGTGCAAGAGATACATATAAAATAAGCTTAGATTGTCCTCACTTGTTGTCCTCCTCCCTTTATTTTTATTCTTTAGTTGAACCATATCCCATTTTTCTCCTAAACTCGCAAAAATCTCCCATTCTTAAATAAAAAAACGAGAAAGGGAGAGAGCTAGAGATCAAAAAGAGTTTACAACATTTTTTCTGACTCTTTTCGCTCCTTCTCAAATGACAAATGACTATTCATCCACCCAGGAGTAAAAGCTCACTCACGTTCCCTTCCTCCCTTTGTTAGGATATGCCAATATGTCCCTTCGAAAGTGTCAAATCTGGGCTTACTACAGTGGATACTTACTATCGAACATATATACGTCTTATATTATTCATCCTTGGCATATAATATTGTAATACATACTTATGCATGTAATATATATAGTATTAGGTACTCTTGCAAATCCCTATTCTAAAAGAAATCCCCTGGATTAAACTTGGACAGGTTCATTCAATCACTTTAAACTTTCTAGAATTACCGATCTTGAATATATAGTAGAATCTTACCGGATATCGTGAGGCATTGGAAGCGTGGCACCTCTATCAAGGAGTAATTTTATGATTTCATAATTGTCCCGATGAGCAGCCAGAATCCTAAAATGCATATATGTTAGGCCATGTTAGGCTTAATTATTGTTTATAGATTGTAAATGTTAAATACAATTGCATACAGGGGGGAAATATCGGAAGTGAATGTTGCTGTATCTGGTGGAAGAGACTCCCAACTCTGACAAGTGTTCAAGTGTTCATTTGAAATCAAAATTACATCAAATCTCTAAATATTTTATTGATAAATACATGTGGCTCTCCCGGTCTATGGACGGCGTCCTCATGCTCAAGGAGATATTCAACGGCCTCCACGTACTCTTCTGAGATGGCGTGAAGAAGCGCGTCTTTCGTTTCCACGCGGTAACTCTAAGAGTAGCTCCACCATTTCCAAGTTCTGCAAGGTCAGGGAAAGAAGTTTGTCAATATTGTTCGCTGTGTCATCTTTTGAGTCATAAATAATGTGGAAATTTTTTATGAATTTGCAAAATTCGCACTCTTATTTTAGCTTTAGCCCCCCAGCAGAACCATAAAGCAAAAAGATGCCAAAATCTGCTCAAGTTCTCTGGCTGATCAAGTGTAAACATTGAAGATTTACGAGCTGTGAGATAATCTCTGACGTGGGAAAAATCTTCCGCTTAAATACGGTATAGGAGTAAATTGATAAAGGGATTTTTTTTTCAAGTACCTCATTGTCAATGGCCATAAGAAGAGCAGATCGTCCAAGTGGATCCGCACAATTGATGTTAATGTAGTTGGTCTGTAAATGAAAAAATTTTTAATTGAGTCATTATTTTGATTAATCGGATTGGGCGGGGAATTTTCCGCCTCCGTCGCAGCATACCTCGGCCGCTTTTTGTAGCATCCTGAAATTGTACAAAATATGCACTCGTTATTAATTTACGGGCCTCGTTATGGCCAGGCCCGAGTCGAGTAACGCCATATACTCATCCTCAGTACTGGTAGTTATTATTGTGAGGATATTTGAAAGATGGGAAAGAGTGTTTTGACTCTGGCACAGCCCTCCTGGCAGCCCAAAGTGGCGGGGATTGGGCTCCTCGCCAGATCATGACAATGGACAATAAAGGGGAGCATGTCACCGGCCTTTTTCCACCGCCACAAACTGCAGAGAATGTGTCACTCAATCGGTAATAATGCGTAATTGTATGTTCAAGAGTAGCCCATAAAATATTGTAGGTTCAAATGAGGGTGGACCTCCATTCTTCTCATATATATCATACTACCTACCTATAATACTTAATATATCCTACATAGTTTTCAGCCTTACCTATACATTATAGGTATACCTACAATACTACATATAATACTATAATGAATAACACTTGCCAATCTAAGGGGGTTTCTCCTCGAGACAGGATCCCAGAGGATTCATATTACAAGCCGTCATTTCGGAGAGTAAGATATTTGTTAGCTGGTCGAGTTAATCAAAGGGATGCTGAGTTTAAACGGCTTCTTATTATTAATGGCCATCTAGACCTCAAAAGCTCCATTTCATTTATTGGTTCCCCCGCCCCCACACACATCTGACGAGAGTCAAAAGGCTTTAAGCATTGCCATTGGGATAATACATATGAAGACCATATAGTATCCGTATAATATCTTGAAAAGAGCCGGAATGGAATTAATCAACTTTCCCCCGAATATTTCTATGAGCAAACAAAATGACCAGCCCGAATTGAAAAGAATCTCCAAGAAATCGAACGAATATATATGATTATAATGTCTGGAGGGCATTGATTAAACCGAAAAAATTGGTAGACTAAAAGCATCCAGAATTTCAGACATATTTTGATTCATTAGGGCCCATTTGGAATTATGAAAGGCCAGAAGAGGATCAGTTGAAACTAATACTATTATAGATACTAATACAATATATCAGATTCACAAAGTACCTACCTATTTTGTATTCAAAAGATTCAAAGGATCTGCAGCTTAAAGATATTAAAGGATTGCTAATTAAAAAGTATTAGCCGGAATATAAATTGTATCGGCTGAGCAAAGGAATTTAAGGATATATAGCTTCAGTAATCGGATTTGGGTCTTTGAATATTCCACCCCGTTTTTTTTTTGATTAGGGCCGACTCCCACCTTACAACTAAGATTTTTTATCATTATATTAGATATATTATTATTTTATCCGAATCAAATAATCTGAGTCGGAAAATATGAAAAGGTATGAGACGAGCGAAACGGGATCGAATATTTGTACATCCATCGGATTTGAAACCTTATATATTGTATAAATATGAATTTCTTTTCTTTTTTGTTTTAGGAAAGTGCTGAGCCGAAGAGATCTGTCTCGAGATTCATTTCGAGAGACTCTTAATGAATGTTTACCTGAAACTCTCAAACATTAAATTAATAGATTGCTACCGAGTGTTTGCTCATTCTCTGATTTGACATCCCGAAAGTAACCCGAAGAAGAGAGCCTCGTTGAGGGCATCTCATATTTCAATTTCTCGCGCCAATCAAAAGAATGACATTCAATTTATATGGCTCAAATTTTAAACTTTTCTCATCTCTGATAATTGTGGTGTTGTCAGCTGGCCCTGAGGGCCTGAACAGAACTGGATTGAAATGTATATTTTATGAGTGATGACTCTGAGGATTGAGATTGGAGAGGTGAGGTGAGGTGAGAGGGAGAGGTGTGAGTAAAAAGAATAATACACTCTATTCATTTCATTTTCAGTCTTATTATTCCAGGAATGGGGAAGATTAATTCTGAAGATATAATACATACTACGAAATAGAGTGAAATGAAAACTTTTTCATTTCCCGAAAGAAAAACTTTAACACAATTCAACTGGGCAAATGGCAATCCTCAAAAGCAAAGGCAAACCCCCCGATAAATTATGAATCTGCTTGGCACGGAGGGAGTTCCTCAACAACTACGAGTATCTTACTACTCGAGATTATTTGCCATCTCAATCCTTTCCTTGAGAAAAAAAAAAGTCTTAAAAGAGACCCATGATTGATCCCCTTATCTGAATCCCATTGTCCCACTTGAATTCAGACCAACCCAATCCAGCCTTATCTGGCCCGCTCTCCGTTTTTATATCCCGGCTTCTTCGATAAATTAAATTTATTTAAATTACTTCTTTCAATGGAGAGGGGGGGGGGGGGAATCAGAGATTTCATACATGGGGGAACACTCCAAGCGGCGCTAAAGGGCTTGAAAAAAACGCTAAATTGCCTTTTTTATCAATTCAAACATGGCCGGACACTTGGGAAATGAATGGCTCGGCTCCGCCGCGTATATCAACAGATTACAGATGATAATTCCCCCAAATTTCAACTTTTTTGTCTGGAAACTAGCTTTGAAGGGATAGGGTCAAAGGTCAAATTTCATAACTTACCGTCTAGAGGTAGCCACGTCACCCCTTTCCACGGCTAGTAGAAACTTTTTCTCCTCCAGGGAAAGCTGTCCATCAAAAAATTTAGTCAGTCAAAAGGATTATATATATTGTATTTCTTTGCTGCTATATACTACGATACTATGTATTAGGTGGTGTACCTGAGTCATTTGCTGATGTGGCCGGGGTTGGGAAGAACTATCTTCCTCCATCATCCCGGTAATGCTGTGGCTCTGAATTAAAATAGAGATTATTTAGAATTGGTTTACGATCCCTATTTTTAAGTACATGCACCCTAGGATAAATGCATTGAAGATATAATATTAATGCCAAGTGAGTGGAGCAACTACTACTACAATTGGGATAACGAGGTGCTGGGAGAAATCCATGATTTAGAGATCACTTTCGATGGAATCCAATCCCCTGGCAAATGTAAATGCACACCTACTTTCCTATAAATATCCCTAATCCTTTCCAATCCGACTCTGATTATGTGATGTTAATCGATTTATAGGGAAAAGGCCCGTATTCCATCCATCTCATTGTTGCCCCCTTCGTCTCTTTCAATCTAGGGCTCCTTTTGAATGGGATCCATCAACATATGGGATTACAATTCGATGGGGGGATTGCAGTTGGATTCAGGAATTTTTTGGGCTTGGGTTTATTAGGCGGGTCGGCGGGCGGGCGGAAGAGCCCTCAAAGAAAGTGGCGACTAAATTGGTTTTCTTCGCAGTTCTGTTTACACTCTGTATCATATTACTTAGGGTTAGTAGGGTAATACTATCGTACTAGTACTCCTCTTCTAGCAGTATTATCGTACAACTTTGAGAGCGGAGCTGCAACGAGCTCAACTTTATTTATGTGAATTATTTGCCTCAGCCGCTTTCCTTCTTCCGTCTTCCCTCGACTGAGCTATGCTTTGCTTCCCTCTTTATGAGGATGCCAATGGATGCTTCCCCGCCAGCCTAATGGCTTTATGGGCAGCGGATTTCGGCAACTTGGACCGACCATCGCCCTCGGGAGCCGCCCGGATGGACACAACTTTGTTTCCCAAACTCTCCCGAGGTTCGCAAAACTAAAGCATAACCTCCTCCTCCTCCTCCAGAAATCCCGGAAACCGGGAAATACCTCTCCAAAAGTCAAACCTCCCTTAAATACCCTTAGGCAAGAATGTTTGAACAAAAACAAGCTCAATTATTTCAATAAATACTTGTAATCTAAATGATCGATGCTAAAGGGCTAGTAGATATAAATAAATAAAAAAAGAGTCGAATAAAATTCTACAAAAATCATCCGAAATATAAGCCTGGATTGTCCCGGATTTTGGACCCTCTATTTGGTGAATAATTGTAATAATGGGGGATTTGGAAGCGGAATGCTCATTAGATAAGAGATCTAAGAAGTTGCCGCCACTTAATCTCCGCAAAGCTCTGGGGGGAATGCAAATGTGCTTGGGTAATGGATTATGAGCAGGAGGATAAATGCAATAGTGGTTGTAATAAATATTACTACTTTGTACATTGAACAAGTCTTTCCAACTAATAACATTCATAATGTTGTGCATAATGTACTTTTGTTGGATGAGGAGGATAAGAACATATGAAAATGTATCATACGTCGTCTTATGTGGGATTATATGCGAGTCGCGAGTGTCTTATTGAATTAGCAGTTAGAGAGGATAAAGAGAGATATAGATCTCCAGCCAAGTGAAACTTACTTTGACTCGCTTCCGGGGGTCGCAGTTGTCCTATGGGTGGAAAAATCAAAAAGATTAATATAGAGCTGGATTCACTCGACTTATCCTCCTCCGTCAATTCAATCATGATCATAATTTAGTGTTCGATACTTAATATTTGCATCGTCAAACATCATAACTTCATAAGCTATATTAATTTTTCACCTGAACAATTAGGAGCTGCTCCATTGCGCCTCGGTCACTAGCAGCGTTTGTATTATTGTTCATTGCGGGTTGCTTTCACCGGAGAAAGTACGAGTTATGTCCCTTAAGGCTCTCACCCTGTTCGCAGAGTGCAAGAGAACCCCGTTCAGGGCTCCTATAATTCCTTCCATGTTTCATTGGGCATCCAAAAGATCCACATTTATCTGAAAATAAGTAAATAAATTTCTGAAGACTCTCCGCTTTCAAATTCAAGTCCCCCCTTCCCTTTCACCCTCCCCCCTCCTTAATGCAAATTAATCCGGCCCGGATTGAGTGGAGAGATTTAAGGATTGAGCGCCTTGCACTTTTTACTTTGATGATTTGCATGAAAAATCAAAGCCATTTCCTGCCTACGATCCTTTTCTCAAATAATAGTATAAAGCAGAAATCTCTCCATAAGATGAAATCTCTCATTTCCCACTTGAGTTGCCCCATTCTTTTGCGCTTTTGCAAGACTTGAAGGAGTAGGACTTCTGTTCATGTAACAGATATAATTATACATGGGGAGAGCTGCTCGTTCATAGAAAACTTTAACTTGGTTTGTTTACACAGGCAACTCCCCCGCCCCCGTCTCCATCTCCGTTCCCCGGCCAGATTCACAGAGAGAGAGTAAAAGTTGAGCTGCCTCCTTTTTATTCGCGATATATAAATACTTGCCCGTTTACACTTTACCAACAGAACACAGCTGGATTCATGAGTTCTACAGCAGCATATTTCCCCATCGGATGAGAGGAGTAGGAGGAGGATTTTACAGGAGAATTTCAAATACAAAACCTCGAGATAAACCCAGGGTAGAATTATAAGCTATCCTTATACTACTATTTCCCCGCCTAGTTGGTTTAAATTTAAACGAAATTCTGTGTCTCCCTGCATCCCTCCGACCGAAGGAACCCTACATTAAAACATACGGTACATAACAATATTCGGAAGTTGGTTTGTTTATCGTCTCGTAAAACTCGAATTGCTGAGAAATTGCTACCCGGTTAGTTAGTCTTTTTACTGCGAGCATGGCCTGCTGAAAAGAAATTTGCACATGTGGTAAAGATGATATTTCATAGCTATTGTATTAGTAGGTATATGGCAGTAGCTTAAGGTCCGACCTTGTTCTATGGACTGGTTTTTGGGAGGAAATATCTAATCCTAAGGATAAGTATTGTATTATACAGATAAATACTACGAGAGAATCGAATCAATTCCAACACAGATATATATTTCTTCGCATTTAAATGTGAGAGGTGTCTCATACTATGCTGCATTGTGTTGGTGCTCGTACTACTACCTAGTAAGTATCGTACCATACAAGATAAGATGTGGGATAATCGCGCATTTCGCCTCACTTCCATACATCCCAGAGGACCCTTCACGGGAAAGAGAGCGTCCCTCCCGAGGGATCCTCCTTTCTCCTTCTCCTTCACGAGATAATTCGGATTTGCATTTAGTATAGAAAAGGCCCTAAACAGGAGTTCCCGTGAGGAGCGAGCGAGCTCCAGCTCCTATGAAATGGCATTTATATTTCCACTGATTCTGCATCGTCCTCCTTATTAATCCTCCAGTATGTCCACAAATTCCGCAAGGTTCAGGCCTCGGGTTTGGGGATAAAGATCCGCGAAGAAATGGTTAGATTTTCGTGGATGGAGATGAATAGCCTTTGCCTTCACCACCACCAAGATGCATTAGAGTCTTTCGTCACTTTTACTCGGGCCAATTAGTTAGGAGTAATGAGCCGCATTATTTAATTGTGAACCATTGCTAAAAGATCTCTGGAGTGAGTCGGATTTTGCAAAATACATTGTACAAGCATATACGTAGTAGTATGTATCAGTATTAGCATATGTGGTGGCGGTGGTGGTGGGGAATGGATGACTCCACAAGTGGGAGTGGGCCAAATAAATATTTAGATTGGGAGACGCGAGCCGGGAATTCCTCTCTGAATGCCACTCTGAATGCCTCGCAAACACATTACCATATCTGTTTATGTGCATACCTTTTGGTTTAAAGCGCATACTAAATTGTACAGTTACCATCAAGTGGAGTAGGAGGAGGAATGCAGTTGATTAGTCAGTTGACAATTTAAAAAAGGGTAGACTCTACACTTTCCGAGGAACTCAAAACCTCAGATCTATGTTGTATCAATGAATTAAATTTCTCATCCTTAGAGGAATGTTATTCACCCCGTATAAATAAATTCCCTATTGTTGAGTTCAATCTAAGGCCGGAAACGCGTTCTTCGGTAGTGGTCTAGGATAGAGAGAGGTCTTTGCCTGCTGATGCTACTGAGCCCACTCATTCGGTACAATGGAGAGCATTGAGATTGCATTCGGTAGAGGAGGAGGAGGAGGAGGAGGAGGGAAGTCAGGCAGAGTTGGCGGGCTGCCACTATGAAATTCGGAGAATTCTTGAACCGTCCAAACATAGGGTATGGAGTGTAAAATCCGAGACCAGAACTATTCTACGTACAATAACGGTCTCGAATTTAATTGGGAGCCGGGTACAGTGAGAGGAGCTCTAGCCCGGAAACCCTGTAAATCGGGGGAACAAGAGTGAACCTTTCTTTTTCTCTCGCCGAGAAGAACCCCCTCCCCGGAAACCTTACCCCGCCCCTGCCCTGAATTTATTTACGGACAGCGAAATATATATCAGAGGTGGAAGTGCATTAACATTGGATTCTCTCCCGTACCCCGAGCACTACAATACTGGAATGGAACCCCCAAAAAACTGGAAACAATGCCCATAAAAATTCTGGAAATAAAATCCAAGGAGCGGATCCCTCCTTCACTTTTTTTTGAGCAAATATTTATTTAAACATGTTGAGAGGAGGAGATTCCCTTATTGGATTTGTGTATGGAGAAAAAAAGGGAAAAAAGGCCGGATATATACGCCATGATGGGCTGAGAGTGGTAAAATGTCCAAGTGGTCCTCCAACTCGGTCCTAATAGAGTGCAAAGGAGAGAACAAAGTGAAAATGTTTCTTTTGACGCAGACAAAAGAGCTTTGTTCTCAACTGCCCGGAAGACTGCAGAGGTGTCATATGATTCTCCACTCAATATGTATTGAGTAGTAGCCCATTTTTTTATACACTGCACCCACCGAGAGAGAAATGGACCCATTTTTGCACTCCTCCTCCTTCCTCTTAGGAGTCGGAAAGAGTTTGCAAAAAAAAACCTAGGATCTTCATATAATACTCGTATGATTGGAGAGATCTTGAAATTAAATTAGACTTTATTAGGAGAAAGAGAGACAAGGCGAGCTGCTAATTATCTTTCCCTTCTAGAGTTTTTCTCCTAGCTTGTAGAAGATACGATAAATAGACTTTTTTTCTTTTAGATATAAATTATAATTTTTCTCTGGGTGGGAGGCTTCCGAATTAAGTTCATTAGACCGAAGGAAGGGTATGAACTCAGTGTAGAAGACTTTTTCTCTTCTCGTAAATTAAAACAAACAGGTATTAACTTTAAAGGAGCCGTCCTAGGTAGTAGGTAATAGAAGGGATCCGGGGGAAAAAAAGTCAGGGCAAGTAACATAAAATATAAAGATTCGGGGAACTAGTTTGCAAACTTGTCCCGACCATGAAAATGTGTATTTAAGCCCGCATAAACCATTGGAATACTATCCCTTTTTCATACAGGGTGTTCCTTAAAAAAGTCCAGGGAATGAAGGTATATTTTTAAGGGGGAGGGGGCCTCCCCCCCTTTCAAAATATACCTACTTGGTATTGTACTAGTACCAGGGAAGCCTTCTCAAGGATCCTTAGTCTCTCAGTCAGAATTCTCTTACAATTCCCTCCGGAGTCAATCTCATATTCAGAGGCCGGCTTATGCTGGAGAGTATATTAGAGGGATTAGAGTCGAGGAATGTTGTCGTTCGTCTTCGTCTTGAAAATTCACATGCAAAGTCAAAGAGACACATCCCTCGAGTTGGTATTGGTTGGATGGGAGAAGTAGAGAATACATATTTACATACATTTGGATAGGGATTTGAGGATGGATGGGAGATAAGTTGGGAGCGAGATCAATTCGAGCTCTTTGAGGCTTCCCGAATCCCGAAATTTGATTTCCCGAGCTCCTTTCCTCGAAGGATTCGTAAGAATGGGAGGCGGATTGGTTTTAACTTATATAAGTAGGTAGGATATATACGGGCCAAACCCGCACCCGGCGAAAAAAAAGGCAAAATTCTTAAAACTTTGTTTTCCAGCCCTGAAAAAACCAGGCCGCTCTGGAAATTCATTCCGATTAAACCCCCAAACTCTTACCCGGTTATTCTATACGACTGATGATGTGACTCCTAATAATCCGGGCGACAGTGACAGCACAGACACTCAATTTCCGGTCCGGCACAAGAGCAGTACACAGTCGAGTGAACACCCCCCCACTTGAATTTGAGTCTCACTCGGTGGCGTATAAATTATGCACGTCCTTTTAGGCTGTGGCACTTACCAGTTTCGACACACTAATCTACGAGCCAAAGTCTCTCGGAGGACTGGGGCAGAAGAGGCTGAGGTCCCGAGATCCGGACCGGAGCGCCCCTCTTGCGCAATGCAATGCAATCTCCGGATGGGTGAGTACAAACTCTCTCTTTCGCTTGCTCTCTAATGCTCTCTCGCTCAAAAGCACATTTCTCATCCGCAAAAAGAAGAAGAAGTTGAGGAGGATTCCTTGACTGATTCCCAAGCTTCTGCTGATGGACTGCCTCAGTTTTTAATTGCTCAGGATGACTATCGAAAGAGGAAGAGTGGGAGGAGGAGGAGGAGGAGGAGGAGGAGGAGCAAATGAAATTGAAAAGGAATCATTTTGGGTTTAAAGGAACAGGCAATCCATCTTAATCCGGTTCCTTTTCCAAGTCCACTCATCCTTCTATCAGGCACTACAATAGTAGCTATCCTTACAAATGTGTTTACAACAATAGAAAAAGAGCACAATTGAAAAGAGATTTTTATATATACAATCTTATAGTTTCTCTTTTACTGAGAAAAGTTTTAAACTCCCTTAAATCATATTCCACTTGTGTAGTACTAGCTTATATAAATCTATAATACTACGAACCACTATATGATGGAAATAGTATGAAATTTGAAAAGGAGGAGCCGGGGAAAAGGACAAGGGGAAACGGAAATGACATCCGGGGCTCTTTTAACTCGGGGAAATATGCGTTGGGAGGAAGGAAGTGTTTTTCTAAAACGGGTTGAATTTGTACAGCTATTTGTTCCAGCTAAGCATATGTATTATTGTAGATAAGGGGGGGGGGAGTGAGAACACTACTCCTCCGAGGGTAATATGAGTTATGGGGGGAGCGGCGTT
>JAAZTK010000796.1:0-17321 GCA_036507255.1 Megalothorax incertus
GCATATTTCATAAAATGGCCACCAATCATCCTCCTTTTATCTGCTGCTCTGCCCCTAAGCTTAGGAGGAGGAAATGCTGTGTTTCATATGGCTGCTTTCAGGTGCTAAATTACAAAGATCTGTAATATGTACGTCTAGCTGTATTTATTCCAAATAATAGCTATCTGGGAGATGTTAGCGTCCCAAGAAATAGGACCTGGAGATTGGGAATAGCTGAAGCATTCTGGCAATTAGGAACCCCTGTAGGAATATTCCTAGGAGCCTATCTATTCGAACGAGGAGGATATTTAATTGGTATTAATTAAATCATACCCTGAAAAAGATCCATTTTAATTTTTTAAATGACATTTCCCGATTCAGTGTTCGCAACAAGCTTCAGTTTTCACCTAATCGGAGTCCTCTACATTTTATTCGTCCTTCCTGAGGTCCCCAAACCTGGGCAATCCCAATACTATTTCAATGTTCAAAAGTCTGGCTATGGAACAATGGCCCGAGATCCACTCTATCCGGAATACAAGAGGATTCGATGTCATTCGGAGCAGATCAATGATATTTCGGCCATTAAGAATGCACTAGCGAGCCAGAATAAGAATGAATCTCATACGGAGGGGAATAACAATTCAGCACAACAATATCAAGATAGTGAAATAGTATTTACAGGGAGAGGAGATGAGCTCAGTTTAATCACAAGTGGTCAAGAAACGGGCTCAGGGGTGAGTATATTTGCCTTTGTTGCGGGATCACTCAAAGCGATCGTCAAAAAGAGGCCGAATCATACGAGAAAGTCCCTCATAGCTCTAGGATTCATTATGCTCCTTTATGGCATTGCTTATCATGGTATTAATAAGCCCATTAATCTGAAAGATCAATATTAAAATCATAATCCTAATAATTAGGGGAAGCCAACATCAAATATTTATTTACACGGAATAAGGTGAGGGAAATTTAACCCCCAAATTTTGATATTTACTTATAGAATCCCTTGAGGAGTTTATTATCTGATTATACAAGTAATATAATTTTTCTCAGTTTGGATGGAGAGAGCAGGAATTCAGTTTGTGGGCAATTTATGAATCAATAATTCTTGTGGTTGGACTCTCGTGTATTATGCCCATCTTTAGCAAGGTTCTTAAGCTCAACGATACACTCTCTGGGAGTATAGGTACTGTAAATACAAAAGATGTTTGTGCTGAGCTAATCTTATATTATTTTGATTTTAAGCCGCCCTTGCAAGGACAGCCTCAAAGATATTCATATCACTTGCTCCAAAAGGAGCTTATCTCTTTTATGGTACGACCATTGACCTGGCTGGGGTTATTGGACCATTGTCAACTAGAAGCCTCGCATCGAAATGTGTCCTTCGAGATGAGAGGGGTAAGTCAAGTTTAAAGACCTTTGAAGCCTTGTAATTTCCACTATGATTTCCATAATTAATTATGTTGTTCTTAATACGTTTGTTGTAGGGAAGGTTTTTGCTGTTTTGGGATGTATTGAAGCTCTGGTGCCTTTAATTGCAGGTATGATGTATCCATTGCTTTCAATAATTATGTAGTCGATTAAGTATTTTTAATTACCTAATTTTCAGTCCCTCTCTACTCGGTCATCTATTACAATACTTTGAGCTATGAGCCATCCGCTATTTTTTTTGTGTCGATTGGAATTTACATGTCAATCTTTTTAATTTTCTGGTATGAACCTATTAGAAATGGGATATGCGGCATGCCTAGAAATCTAATGAACACTTTCGATTTCTTTTAGCACTCTCTACATTGCCGAGAAATACGGAATTATATTTTTTAATGGGAATGATTTGTCATCTCTATTAAGGAGCAGCAACTCACCTGATGAATATTATCGGAGGACGAGTCTTTCTTAATTGGAATTTGGCAGCTTTCTTGAAACTGTCTTCTTTTAATTTGTCTATTTGTCCCCAGACTCCTATAGTTGTTAGATCTTCTTGTATCTCGTTATTCTCGAACCGACAAGTCCTCGTTTTAAATCCACGCGATCGTTCTCTAAAATTTTACAAACAATAATACAATTATGCATTTTAGGTTTAATAGTTATAGGTATTTTTAAGTTTTAAACATTTAATTTTTTAGCATATAAATAGATAGGTTGAGCTATAAAGCTCTCAGGTACATTGCTCTTAAGATTTGCATTTTAAAATTTCTTTATCAATTAAGAATCAATAAGAAATTATCATGTTGTAATTTAAGTTTTTAAAGAATTAATAAAAACAATGCTTATAATTAAAACACCTCCTGAAATGATTCCAGTCTTCCAAAAAAAATTAAGCATCCGAGAATCCGGTCCAAGGTCTTTCTTTCAAATTAAAAAACAAAAATTAACACATGTCGCATTCAATTATATTAAGCATATTTTTTAAAAATATGTCGATTAAATTTAATACCTTCACTAGCCCCGGAGTAAACTAGAACAAGTCAATTGGTAAACTCGATGAATTAAATTAAAAACAATTAAAATTCGGTCGATTGTTAAAAAAACTTTAATAAAAATTGAAAGCTGATCTCGGATCGGATTAATTATTTTGAATTTCATACAGTATCTAGTTTTGTATTGTTATTAAAGTTGCACGTGAATTCTGAAGTTCAAATTATTTCAATTTCCGGTTCTAATTAAATTCTTAATTACCTCCAATTAATTGACTCTGTATTTGCCATTGATTTCCGAATAGGATCTGTTGAATAAACGGGTCTGTGAGGTAAAAGTAAGCTATATTTCATCCGAATCCAGAATCTGCAGATAAATATTTTAGGTATTTGCTATTTTTATTTAAAGTGTATAAAATAATATTAATTTGACAATTATGAGATTGATTAATGAATAAAAATTCCAATTAAAATACTCTTTCCATTAGACTCATCATGGGAAAATATAAAAGAGACAAGGGGAAATCTGGAAGGAGCAATCCATTGACCAGAGTCTCTCTCGCTGACCAGATTCACAAGGATCGGACAGTTGACCCCTCGGATATAAAAGAGAGAACAAAGGGCAAAGCAGGACAGGATGAAGATCCAGAGGTAGCTAAGATCTTTTGAACCCATTTAAAGCCATTAGTACAGAACTAATTCTGCAATCCTTTGATTTTTAGTTTGTTGACGAGAAGACTACAATGAGGATATTGAAAGAGGCTAGGGTTCAGCAATTACAACTTGAAGAGGAAGTTGAAGACAACCTTGAAGAAAGAGGGAGCAAAAGGAAGGCAACAACAAGCTCTTTTTTGGGTGGAAAGGCTTCCAATGAAGAGGAGGAGGATTCGGATGATTTTGAGGATTATGATGATGCTCAAGATTACGAAAAAGGCGAAGAGATTGTAAGAATATTTTAAAAGTATTATGTTCATTTGCTTAATTCTATATTATGATTTGTAAAGGAAATCAATTCAGATGAAGAAAGAGCTTTAGAGCTATTTATGAAAAAAGATCCAGCCCCAGCAGGTACATCTCTGGGGGATGTCATCCTTGAAAAGTTCACAGAAAAGAATACCGAATTGGAGTCTCATTTCTCAGAGGCTGGTATGTGTATAGAACTGAACTACATGCTAATGACGAAAGAATATTCTTTTAAAATATGTTTAATTAATCTTAGGGGTTTCTGTACAAAAGTTGGATCCAAAAGTGGAGAAGATGTATGAGGGTGTACGAGATGTGATGTCAAAATATCGGAGTGGAAAGGTTCCAAAGGCATTCAAGATTATTCCAAAGCTTTCCAATTGGGAGCAAATCTTGTATATTACAGGTATTTATTTTTGTATCTTATTTGTGTGATTTTCAAAGCTCTAATATTATTTTATATTTCTACAATATTTAAAGATCCCAACAGTTGGACAGCAGCCGCCATGTATCAAGCTACAAGAATGTTTGCTGCAAATCTAAAAGAGAAGATGGCCCAACGTTTCTTCAATCTAGTACTATTGCCTCGAATTCGAGACGATGTCCTTCAGTATAAGCAACTAAATTTTCATCTCTATCAATCCCTTCGAAAAGCACTTTACAAACCTGGAGCCTTTATGAAGGGAATTGTAATTCCACTCTGTGAGAGTGGAACTTGCTCCCTCCGAGAAGCCACAATCATTAGTTCTGTCATGTCCAAGAATTCTATCCCAATCCTACATTCTTGTGCGGCAATGCTCAAAATTTCTGAAATGGACTACTCTGGAACTAATTCGATATTCCTCAAAATGTTTCTCGATAAAAAATATGCCCTTCCTTATCGCGTGGTCGATGCTATCGTCTATCATTTCTTAAAGTAAATCTATTTATTTCTAACTTCTTTTAAAAGGCTAAGTGGATTTTTCATTAATCTCCAGGTTTGAAAAAGATCAGCGAACCCTTCCAGTTCTTTGGCATCAATCCTTCCTGACATTTGTCAATCGCTACAAAGAATATATCAGCTCCGAGCAAAAGGAAGCTCTTTTGAATCTATTGAAAGCACAGCCACATCATCAAATTACACCTGAAATTCGAAGAGAACTTCAAAATTCAAAATGCAGGGATGATATTGCACAGGAGAGTTCTACTGGCTACTTCTATGCAAGATGTTAAAATGGATTAGGTATTTAGGATTAGTTTAAACTTTAAACTCGAGTTACATATAATAATATCTGATTCTGTAAAATATTCAAATACCTATTTCTTTCTAGAGATAACAAATAAACATTATTTGATATTGGAACCGTTATTGATCGTGAGTAGCCACATTTTTAATCACAATACATAATATTATACATGCAATAAGAATGCAAATGGATCTAGAAATTAAAGCCAAAGGATAGGATAGGATAGGATAGGATTTTGTTTTGCTTTGTTTTCTGGACAGTGCAGAACGCATTGCATCAATCTCATCCAGAGCTGAGTCCATATTTTGCGAAGAGAAGCGCGCGAGCATATCAGTTTAAGTTAGAGATCTGTCAAAAAGTTAATTTTGATTCATTTCTGCCAATTAAAATGAGTTTATTTGATAATTTGAAGGATAATCTGAGTAAAAAGCTGGAAGAGTTGACCGTTGATGGAGAGGAGGAGGAAGAGGATTCATTAAAAGTCACAAATCCTGAGAAATTGAAGGTTTTTTTGAAAGAATTTGCTGATAAATCCATTCCGCCGTTTTATACAAAGGTAGTTTGTTCTTAAACTTTTTATATGTTTTTGCTAATTGATTGGATTGATTTAATCTTTAATTACATTTTAAATAGCTTCCTGGACCAAATGAGCAGATGTTGTTGAAGATTCGAGAAGAAGCCCGTGACCTATTGATGTATATCAAACAAAAGGATCTCTTTGATCAAGAAGAATTAACTGTAATTGAAGAGTTACCATTATTTAATATTCTATTGATTTACCTAATTAATTTCAGCAATTGTATATGGAGCTTGAAAAGAATGCAACACCCCCATTCAATACGGGAGGAAATGGCGAGAAATATATTAATTACACTGATTACAAGCGAACAATTAATAGTCTGAGTGAAAAACATAGGTATTTGAAATATTATGATCATTAATTAGAATGCTTGAAGAATGTTTATTTTAATCCTAATTTCTCGCAGGAAATTCTTAACTGCAAGATTATTTACAAGTTTCATGGCCGACGATAATTATGGACGTGTCCCTGTGAGTTGAAACTTTAAATGCCTGAATCTTATTAATTGATGGGACAATTATGATTTTTTAAATATTTCAGGTAATTACGCTGTTCAATTATGTGATGAGAAAAACATGGCTAAACCAGACAAGATTTGGATTGTGCATTTATGATGAAAGTGGCAGGGGCTTCATCAAGGAGAGTGTAAATCTTTTGATTTCAAAATTCATATTATTTACGATTAATGGTAGACTGATTTTAAGTTCCGTTTAATTTATTTTAGGGCTTGGAAAGTTACATTAATGTAAGAATTTTTAGAGATCATGATATATATTTAATATTATAATTCTGAGAGTGAGCCTTAAAGTTAAACCATTTAATTTAGGAACTGATTCCAACATTAACTCAATTGAACGAGCTTGATCCGTCCTTCCTACCCTTTTACATTTGTACTGCTGTGAGGAAATTCTTTTGTAAGTTTCTTAAGTATACACTTTGGCCATGTTTCTCATTAATCATGTAAATTTTAATTGTAGTTTTCCTCGACCCATCCAAAACTGGACAAATAAAAATCTTAGACATTCTCTCATCAGGATTTATCGATGATATCCTCGACGTAAGCTCAATTCAACATTTTTTATTATTGTGCCAGTATTTATGCATTGATTATATTATCTCAGCTCAGGGAAGATGAACCTCCAAAAGAATCCAATTGGTTTTCTATCCAATCTGTAATGAAAGCATATGGACGATATCTTAACCTGGACACAAATCACAATGGTACAAAATTTAAACCAATCTTCCATTGTACATATTTTAATGATTAATCCTTTAATTAAACCTTATATTTGACTTCTAGGAATGCTTAGCAAGGAAGAGTTTTTGAAGTAAGCCATTCTTCTCTATACATATACGAGTATTTATTTGAGACGTAGACTGAGGTGTACTATAAATTATAATCTTTATTAATTTAGTTATGGAGGTTCCAATTCTCTCACTGGAATCTTCACAGAACGACTCTTCCAAGAATGCCTTACTTTCGAAGGTGAAATTGATTATCGAACCTATTTGGATTTTGTGTTGGCGTTTGAAAATATGAGTGAGGTATAGAATTACTTATTTGTGGAATTATGCTTATCGAATCTATTCTCTTTATTCTAGCCTCAATCTATCCAGTATTTTTTCCGCATACTCGATTTCGACCATAAAGGTAGCCAATTCAGACTAGAGTTTATTGAAATACTTCAATCTTTAATCAATTTCCTGATAGGATATTTGGATGGCTTCACATTGCATTATTTCTTCAAGGTAGGGTACTATTTGAGAAATTCAAAATAGTACTTTGTGATTCGATTCGATTGTTAAAACTAATTACATTTTTCTTAATAGGATATCAGCAAATATTTAGAGACCCAAGGTCCTGGAACCGAAAACATAATGTTTGAAGATGTGAAAGGTACAATTTACAAAGCTCTCAAACCTTCTCAAATCTACATTTTACAATTCATTTTAAACCTATCTAGACGAAATATTCGACATGGTCAAACCAAAAGACCCTAGCAAGATTACCCTACAAGACTTAATTAAATGGTTCGTATTATTTTTGATATTTTTCAATATAAATTAAACCCAATCATTTGAAATAATTACATTTTTAGTGGAAAGGGAAAGACTGTTGTTCAACTTCTTATTGACTTTAATGGATTTTGGTCTTATGAAACTCGTGAAGCAATCCTACCCGATATGCGAAAAGAAATCTCTGACTCTGATAATGCTTCCAATATTGTATAGTATAAATGCAGTAATTGTTATTAGTACCTAGTATTTTTTCCAGTATTTTTTTATACCTGTATCCTCCAGGCTCCTAGTATTTTTTATTGTAATCATATTTTATACTTATTTAAAATTTTAATACCACAAAATCAAAATGTAATAATAATTTTTTTAGTGAAAAAAATTTTTTCAAAAAATCGAATCGAACGGTCTCAAAAATGCTCATACGCATAGACAAGCTAAATAAAGTGATATAGCGGAATCTTTTGAGGCTTTAGTGCTGTGTTTTTTTGCAATTAAATCCGTACGATTTTTTAATTCCGGTGAATAATAAATACACACCTAATTAGCGCAAATTGACATAAAACAACCCCGGGGGCCGGTTGCTCATAAAATGGTGGACGCAATTATTTCAATCGCTGGGGATTTGGATGCAGAATTAGAAAAGGCAAAGGAAAATTTAAAAATTGTTGACAATGATATAAAAAAGTTATTTGGATCAAAAGAACCATCAGAGTTGACCCAATTTGGAAGGTAATTGATATTAATTTAGTCATTTTGAATAAATTAATTAATTATACTTTCACATTTAAAAAATAGAAATGACGATGATGGTTTCATGCGGGACAAATCCAATCGGCGAAGACGGGATAGCTTTGATGATGAAGAACCGAACGAGAAGAGACGAAGATTTGACCGGGACAGGGATCGTGACCGAGGTGGTCGAGGAGGCTTCAGGCGAGATAATGATTTTGGAAGAAATAGAAGGGATAGTTATGATCCGTATAGCACAGGATTCGGGGAGAAGAAAAAGGTAAATTATTATATTATATCTAATTTCATTTAAAGTGGTTCCATAATTAATATGATTAATTTAAATTCTTTAGCTCATGTCCCGTGTGGTAAGCTCAGCAAAAGAAAAATCACGAGATGAAGTGCTCGCGGAACAGCGTAAAGATTCTAATGGACGAGATAGGAATCGAAGAATGTTTGGAGCTCTAATGGGAACTCTAAAACAATTCAAACAAGATGAAACCAAAATGAAAGAAATTGTAAGTTGGAATTGAATCAATTAAAAATTATATTGTTATTTTAATTGTGTTTTAATAATTAGGAGGATAAGAGAGCTCAGATTGAAGCGAAATTGGATGAAGCTGCTATAAAAGAAAAGGAAGAAATTCAGGAGAAAAAGATGCAATTGATTAAGGATCGGCGTTTAAAGCAAACTGATATAAAAAGATTAGAAATTAAAAGAAGAAGGATTGCAGATGTAAGATTAAAACTTTATTAATATTTAAAAAAAATATTTAATTTGTTTTATTTTGGCAGTTGGAAGTTTGGGAAGCAAAAACAAGATATCTGGCTAATTTTATTCGGACAGAATCCAAACCTAATATCTTTTATTTGCCAAAAGTAATGAATCCAATTACTGAATGCCGTCTTGAACAAGTCTAAACAATATGTGGCTGAGCTCATTTCAAATAAACGGAAGCTAGTACTTGAGGATTTGGAGGATTATGAGAGAAGGAGTAGAAGATATTGGGATCAAAAGATATCAGATTCTAAAGATGATTCTGCAGATAAGCGGAGGGCTTCTGACACCGAGGACGAGTTAGATGAAATCATTCATAATAATAAGGGATATGCGGAGTCATCGACGGCGGCGAGAGATTCCAAAAATGGAGATGATCCATCAATGGTTGAAAATATTCGAATAAGAGTGGAGAATGATATGCAGGGGAAAGAAGATGAGGAAGAGGAAAAGGAGAATTCATTTGACAAAAAAGATTCGAGGTCAGAGTCAGATATGGAGGCTGATGGGGATAAAGATTCAGAGTCAAAGAATGATAATGAGGATAGTGAAGCCGAACCAGAGGAAAAAGATGATTAGTTTGTGTGTTTTGTAGTATATCTTCTTGCTAATTGTAAATAATTGTCCCTCCCTTACTGTACTTTAAAAGATTAAGGGATGATTCCGTACATCTGTAGGTTACAAGTTTAGAATAATCGTGCATTGTTAGAAAATTTTGACTCGTTTAAAAACTTATTTCCACAATAATAGATATTTCTACGATAATTGACCTTATGCATGGAATACTATGTACTACTAATAGTATTGTAGTATTTAGTTCTAAAATGCCTATACATATACTACTAGTATCAAGTTTCTTGTACTGTTCTTATTTACATAATTTCTATTTGACTACAATATCCACATTTGATTGTGTACAGTCAAAATTAATTTCCACCTTTGTAATACTAATTAATATTTATAACTTATAAGATGTGCACTGTAAATATTGCATCAATTAGATAAATAGTAGGTAAGATATCTAATATGTAGAACTAGACTTTTTCAAATGATTGACACTGTCACGTATTGATTATTAATTTACTAGTATTACAGATTGTCCTTTATTAAATCATAAATTATTAATAAATATGACTTTGTTTTAAATTGGTTATTCGATATTATTCAATTTTAATAGGGTATTTCTCAATTATGACTAGTAAAGAAGAGAGCTGTTTAGTTATATCCGAAAGTACATAATCTTCTTTCTTTTCTATAATTTTTGGCGAAATCTCTACGAGATTTTGATTACTTTCAATTAAATCTTTCAAATTCCAAATTCCTAAATGGAGGGATTTGCCCTGATTTGCTAATACAAATATATCCGAGGGTGAATTAGGTAAAGCATTGATTAAATCAGATTTAGAGAGGGCTTCGGGAGAAAGGGGAGTTTTTAGGAGGAGGATACTTTCTTCGGGTGAATTACTTGCACCAAAATAACCCGTTATTTTAGTATTTTGAACCGATATAAATCCAATTCCGTGTAATAAACACCAATGAGCTGCATGCCCTTTTCTTTTGGAAGGCCTGTGGTTGAAATCCGCGTCATATCTGGGCATAAAAAATATTAATAAAATTAAAGGATCATTTCTACCAATTTCATATAGATTCTTACGGAACTAATATAGGATTCCCAGCTAAGCAATTTAGTATAAACTTTTTCAAAAATCCTCCCTCTTGTGTCTCCAAAATTCGAGTTGAACAATTATAAAGATCTTTGGCCAAATTCGACAGGTTCTCGGCCGAGAACATTTCTCCCTTTTTTGAGTACCCCTTTTTGATTGCAAGATCCAAAATCTTTCCTGGATCAGCTTCGATATTCATAATTTGACCTGCCATTGAGAGTGCTACCAATCCGCATCTAATAAACATAAAAATTGAAGTAAAAAATTATAAACACTTTAAATTATTCGAATTTCAGAGATACTTACAATGGCCCATCTTGAAGAACCGGCTTAATAATCTTTGAGGAAAGAACAACAAATAATTGGGATTCATCTGTGGCGTCCCCAAACTCATCTTTAATTATTCTCTTAATTATCCGGTAATAATCTTCCTCGTTAATTTCCAATTTATCAGAAGTGCTCAAACGAGGTGCAATAGTTGCGGTTATTAGAGGTGGTGGTGGAGGAGGAGGAGGTCCTGGGATATTAGAAGACATTCAATTAGCATAAATGTGCCCTTAATTAAGAACTAATTAAAAAACAAGGAATTGTCAATTCCAAAAATTAAAAATTAAATTCAAATAAATCAAATTCCCGCAACTTTTTATCGCAGTTTTTTAAAATTCATCCGGGATAGCAAGTGACCTTTTTATTAATTTTGGACACAAAAGTTGACATAAAAGTAATAAAATCAACTTGGTTTGCGGTAGGAACCTCCGACATCATGCCCCCTGTGGTACTCGAAAGACCCAAAATGTCTCGTGCAATGTGGGATTCATTAAAGTCCCATATTCTCAAAGAGAGACAGCGTAAAAAGCAAGGCAAGTTAATTGGGATTTAATTAAAATTAAAAATTTTAATCAATTCGATTCTTTATTCTTAATTAGAACTTGAAGCTGACGCTGAAGTAGAGAGACAACGGAAGGAGAGGGAGAGGCAGGCCAAGCAGGATTCAATGACATTGTCTGAGACCCGAGAACAAATATCTAGCCTGGATTCACGGCTTTCTGAATTAAAAGAGGAAAAACATCAATTGTTTCTCAAATTGAAGAAAGTTCTTAATGAGGATGAGACGAGGAGGAGGCAATTAATGAACAAGGAACTTGCAAAAGAGGCTGCAGCAAATGCGTAAGCCTTTTAATTTTTAAACTTTTTTAAAATTCTACATCGATTTAAAGATTATTTAACATTTGTTTATTCTTTATTTCTAGACATAATGATCAAATCTCTTACGGATATATCTCACAACCAGGGGTTCAAATTCCACCTCAAGGTCCTCAGCTATTTATGCAGCCTGTAGGATTTCAACGAGCTCCATTATACAAAGTTGGACCAGGCTCCTTCTCATTCTCACAACATTATCCCCCCTGTAATTAATTTAAATTTGGTCATTTCAATGTCATTTTAATATTTTCCCATTCTAGGGATCTATTAAGCGTTCGCGAAGCCCTTCTCCGCCACTTTCTCGAAAGTTTGGACCGTACAAACCTCCACCACAAGCTATGCATCCTTATCCAGCAAAGCTCCGTAAGTCTTTTACACTCTATTTGCTTATCTAAAAGATTTAAAAACTTGATAATCAAATGAAATTCAAAAACAGAACCTGCTCTTGGTCTCCAATATTATCCTCCTCCTTCTACACAATCATCTCAGAATCAGGGCCAACCCCCTCCTCAACAACAGCAACATTCATCCTTTTCTGGAGGAGCTCCATCTCATCCACCTCCAACAATCTTTACTTATGCAAATGCACCCCCTACTCGGTCCCCTCAAACATCAAGCCGAGATGAACCTTCAAAGCAACAACAACAGCAGCAGCCACCCGCTGGAATGTATATGCATCAACAAATCCCTCGTGGATTTGTTCTAGAATCACATGAAAAATTTTACCCTCCACCTCCTTCTCATCAAATCCGCCCTACTCATATGATCCATCCAGGAATTTCTATTCAACATCAGCCTGTAAGCATTTTAATCCGATGATTTAATTTATTTACATTCATGAAATTCACATAGGGTTCTACGAGTGGAAGTATTACTTCAGGATATCCAATTAGAACTGCTGCTTCATTCCAAGGACGACCTCCAAGTCCCCATGTGATTTATTCTGGAGGCTCACCTCGACTCGCTTATAGTCATCCACAAGTTACATCTTATGGCCAACAACAACCCTCAGTCCGATATTCTTTGCCCCCACATCACGGTCAGCGGGATTAGAGTTTACTTTAGAGTACGTTACCTTTAAAAGTACAGCTATTAAATTAAATTTCAAATTAGGTATCTTTAATATTATTTAGATAACTATTAATCGTAATTTACAGATTTAATCTATACGATTATAATATGATTAATACTAACTTCAGAACAATTATTTATGAATAGGTAATTAATATTATTAATTAGCGATATGTTATATGGGATTTATTACAATATTAATTAAAATTGAAGGTGTGTAATTTTTGATACAACACAAATCTTTAGGATATTTAATTTGATATAATTAAACTATTGATTATAAAATTGAAATATCAGATACTAGTAACATTAAAATTAAAACTATGATAAGTTAGGACCTATTACTGATATATGCAGGTAATTTTGTGACTTGTTTCGTTAATTGTATGATTTTTTTTTTCAATTTGGATAAATAAAGATTTAAAAAACATACTGATTTTATTTATTTCATTTATTCAACAGAAAATAGATGTATTGTATAAATTCACAGGTCATTCGTTAATGATTAACGGTTAATCACTCTACAGATACTATAATTTTATAGATCTTTCGTTCTATAATTTCTAATATATTATATCGTATCAATATTCAAAACATATTTGTAGGTACATACTTGTCATATAAATTATTCACAAATGATTTGAGAACCTTAAATAACAGAAATGGAAACAAGTAATAAATGCTTAGAGTTTGTATCAAGGAATTAAATGAACAAAAATATCAAAAATTAGAAAAAACTTAACAAAAGGAATTAAACTATCGTAGTAGTACATATTATGTATACGACATTCACTACATGCTACAGCCTCAAATCTCTCTGATCCTGGAGTATCGTAGGTATATCAGTATTATTTTAAAATAGAAATTCTTTAAAATCTATCAGTACTTTAGTACAGTAATGATTCTATTCTAAAGTTCTAAATAGCAAACATGTATATTTAACAGAGTTGAACGCACTAGGGATTAGGAATACAATGAGATATTTAGGTATTTAAATAAGCTAGGTAGTTGTTCAATATGTAACAGCCAAGTTTACTCTAGTCGTGGACGTTTGACATTGACAGGTGTTTCTTTATCATCAACAGGCTCTGAAGCCTCAACTTCCGGTGTAACCTCTACATCCTCTGCAGACTCTACAACCTCAACAGCCTCCACAACCTCAACAGCCTCTACAACCTCCTCAACTTGCGAAAGTTCAAGCAAACTGTCTGACATTCCACTTAGGTCGAGATCTGGAATGAAAATTCAGCTCAAAGTCTAATTTGAATTTTAAAAAAATAATTTACCAATATTTTGAGATGCAACATTCGGTGATGTGTTGTGAGATCTACTAGGAAGAGAAGGAGCAAAATCAGAAAGGTTCATCAGAGATCCACATTCTCCTGAATTTAGCCGAGGATATTCAGGATCAGAATCAGATAAGGCTACAACATCCTCGCGTAGGCTTGGACCAGAATGAGCAGTGCCAGACACGTTATCTTGCAGTTGTAATTGACGATTCCGAAAGTTTTCACGCAGTTCCCTACGAAGAATTGAGCCAATCTGAATCATCCTTGAACCCTGTGAGCTAAGAGAATCATCTTCTGAGGAAGAGGAGCTCTCCCGAGTTGCATTCGGATTCTCAATTTGAATTTCAGGCTCTTGACTTGCTGATAAAAGGTCATCAGAATCAGAGCCGCTTCCAGGCTCAGCAGGGCTATTTTGCTCAACAGAATCAACCGGGGAAGGAACAATTTCCTCTGGAATACCTGCTGGTTCACCCCTATAAAGATCAAACCCCAATGCTTTCAAGAGGCGTACACAACGCCTTATGAGCGTCTCCTTGATATGGTTAAAAATGAGCTTGCCTAAATTGATAAAAATTAATATAATTTCGAAAATTTTAAAAATAAAATAAACATACATTGTGCAGCCTCGAAATCAGGCGACATGAAAAGATTTCTACCCTCTTCCTGAATAATGCTGTTAACTTTCTGGTTCGCAATGTTAAAAATGCAGCTGTTGTTTGCCCTTCCTCTTTCAATCACGTCATTGACGTGATTTTGAACAGCGGAATAAATGCCAGCATATTTCTTGACGCGAGGTTCAATAATTGTATATTCTGCAAAATAAAACCCAAATTCTTTCTCGTACATCTCCTTCATGTTTACAATGAGATCTTTGAAGCTGAGTCTATACAAGTATTTAAAATACAAATTACTAATTAGAAATCAATTCTAGATATTATATTTCAGTTTATTTATTTACCCTTGGTTCAATTGCAGGAATGTATGATTTTTGGAAGCCTGTTGAAGTACTTTCAAAAGCAGGAGTTTCTTCGCTTCCTAAAAAGATTACATAATTAATTTTAAAATTCAAGGCCTATCATATTTCAATTAAAACTTACTTCAACTTTCACTACTTCCTTATCAACTTCTTCAATCTCTTCAAACCAAATGAAGCTAATCAACTTCATCATCCCCTGCAGAATGTAGCCGCTCCTCAAAAGTGTAAAAATCTCGTTGTATTTGGCACATTCGACCACAATATCGCCAATATTCGGCATTTTGTCCGTTTCTTCCTGGTCTGTGAGTAAGTTCCGGACATAAATTGGAAGGATGTCCTGTAAATAACATGGATTTTTTGCGAATATGAAATTATATATAATATATGTTATTGATGAGTATGTAAATTAATTACAGCGTCAGAATTATCGTTTGCAGTTTCCGGCTCATAGCTTTCTGTTTTCTCAACCCATTCATTGATCCTTTCAGCGGTTGCATTGCTCAAGGCCGATGGACCTGGCTCTTGAATCCCCCCGGGGCTAGAAAGTACATTTCTCGAAGGACCAGCCGTTATTGGTTCTCGATTGTCAATTTTATTTTTCGGTTGATCGTCATTTCGCTTTATTTCTCGTATAGTTAAACCTCCCGCAGTCTAATCAATAAAAACGATACAATTTTACTTTTTAGCCAAAATAGCAAGTTGAAGATAAATAGGGTACCATAAATCCGTAATCATCGCAAATTGTCTCAGATCCACAAGATGTGCTTGACCTTGGTATTAGGGGAGTGGCTGGCTGCAATTCATCCCATTCTGATGAAGGGGTGACTGACATCACTGTGATCTCTTTTAAGTAGTGCCGTGGTTGTCTGAAATTAAAAATTAGGTATTAGTTTAGATAAAAATTAGGTAGCAAAGTGAACCCTGGAGGTCCTGAATAAAGCTATTTATTAAAAATAATCTCACCGATAATATCCGAAAATCAGCCTTGGATCAATGGGTTAAAGGGGCTCTCTAAACTACAAAAATACTCGAATATTGTTCAAAATCTAATTAATGTTTTTGAAATAAATAATGGTGATTTTAAGTTAACAGAATCTTATTTTGAGATTGGCAATTTAATAATTTATCCGTGCTAACTCCAGGACTTGAATAGGAATTTCAGTTCGTTATTAATTAGTCTAATGGATGAAACTATTGTCATCCTGAGACTTTGAAGCAAATTGGTCCCAATTTTAATTGACTTTTGAGGGAATAAACAAAAATATTTTTACTGACTTTTTTGAGGCGGCCTTCAATTTCTGACTCTCATAATCTTTATTTAGGCCCTTTGGCTTTTGGCAGCGGCAGGCCATAGATTCCCTGAAGCTCAAAATCTCGAAGAGCCCTATCCTTTTACATGTAAAATTCCGGATGTCCCGCTTATTTAAGGCATTTAACTCGTCTGGGTCAAGATACAATTTTGAAAAAAATATGAGGGGAATCAGAAATGTCAGGAGAATAATAATATCGAAATTTGAAATTTGTATCTTGACCCCTGACCTCAGGAAAGAGGTGTAAACACGAAAAAGATGGTCTGAGCTGGAAGAGGTTGAGTGTCAAATGCGTGCGTGCGCAAGTACCATGCTAAGCATTATGACAACCGCCTCATAAGTTTGTATGGGAAAGGAGAGCTTGGCACACACCCAGAACAAATTAATCAATTATCTTCAATTTTGCAGCATTAAATTTAATTTTTTTAATAAAATTTCAATAAAATGCCATTCATATATGGAGGCTTGACATTTTAGGATATTTTAATTGCTAAAGAAGGGTCAGAAGTGATAAAAATTGAGCACTTTTGCACTTGTTTACATGTAAAAGAATGTCGAACTGAGCTTCAGCGACCAAATTCCCACGAATTTTGCACAGGCTTTAGCTCCACTATGGCCAATCCTATTTACCTTCATAGTCCTAGGCTTTTGGGGATTCTAGCCAAAAGGTATCAGCATTCCCCGTATAATTGCAATTAAACTTTAAAATTATTATTTACTATTTACAATTATAACTAAAACATACCAAGATCAAAAATCTTTGTAAAATTAATCATGCTAATTTGTCTGAATTCATTATAAATCAAATTGCAATTGTATGGCACGTATACTACCCTTTTATACACATTTCAAGTACGATATCTGTACATCTTTTAAATAACTTGAAAGTTAGCCCTAATTAGTAATTAGCTAATTTACTCTGCCCAATACCTTAATCCTGACCAATTTTTATATATTGTACTAGTAGGTACTTAGTGTCCATATATAGCTAATTTTATGTTAATGACTGGAGATCCATTTAGTAGACCTCTCATTCGGGTAACCCGTCGGGTATTTCGGGTACCCGAGTCAGGTTACCCGACTACCCGACCCAGATACCATACTACCCGACCCAGGTACT
>JAAZTK010000797.1:0-17318 GCA_036507255.1 Megalothorax incertus
TTGGCCGATGCCAGTTTGTTGCCTATTTGTTACCTATTTGTCATGCCTAACCAGTATCAAATATGCCGGTACCATATGATCCGATGCAATTAAAAATGCAAAAAATAATTAAAATTTTGCCTTGCAAGATCAAAATTCTTTATTTATTCAAACTATGAAATTATTCTGCATGTGTCCCTTTTTGGGGAATTAATATTAAAATCATTTTGGGTTTTTTGAGGACTGAAGGGGTTAAATTGTCAATTGGTGGCACCGGAAAATTCATTTTTTTTTGTAAATCACTTTGAACTTCAAAAAATCAAAAAATTAAAAAGGAACACACACAAATTTTAAAAAATGGGTCACTGCGGTGTTATAATTGCACTAATTGGCAAATTAATTGCACTTTTTGCGGTTAAAATCGCAATTTGGGAGAAAAAAGGAAAATGTCTGCAAACTTGGCGAACTCTCAAGTAGAACTGCATGGTTCTAGCGAAAAGTCTGCCGTGAGAGGGCCGCGATGGCGTCACTTTCCGTTACCGAAAAGTCGCCGATCCATTGCCCAAAAGTTGCCAAAGGTGGCGATGCCTAACGAGCGCCCATTTGGTACCCAAATCCTGAATAACAAACTGCCGTTAGGATATCGGTACCGATTGGCTCTAGCCAGCTTTCAAAAGTTACACATTATTCGTCGGGAAAGCTGTACATTGTTAAGACATGTTAACTTTCAAAATATTAATTTTTGGTATTTTGAGCAAATTAGATTTCTTTGAATTCCCCAAGCTTCCTCGCTCCTACTCCCACTCCAATTGTTACGGATAAATATCCAGATTAATCGAGATGTATAAATAGATACTTTTATATTTATCTTGCCAATCGGGAAATGAAAGCTATTCAAAGCCGTCAAGTTCTTGGGTTAAGCTTCAATGTTCGAGCGGATGTTTTTAATTAAAGACCTGGGTGAACTGTAATTGGAAAGAATATTTGTAAGGGCTCCCACCTTTCAATCTCTTATTATAATATTAAGCATCTATGTAGATACAGTTATACAAGTATACAATACAATATTTTGGTTCACCATTTCATTGCAATATTGTAATATTTAATACTACAAGGAAATCAGTACTTTTTGTAACCAAAAAGGTCAAGCGTCAATCTCCTTCCTGATGACTCAATCATCAGTTAACGTATCATAATAGGCTGATTTTCCTATTAGTATTTACTTATATGAGTCAGATCAATTCAATTCCAAATGACACCTATTACATACTACATTAAAATATTACGGAACTCGAGCAATACAAAACATACCTAAACTCTTGTAGGGTTCAAAAACTTTTTGATTTACTGCAAATATTAATAAGCAATGAAGCATTAATAAACGATATATGTAATTAGCAAAATGGCCATTTTTACTGATTTTTACTGACCCTGATATTGATACCGTAGACGTCCCACATTTTGTCTAACCGGCCCTGTCAAAAAGCTTTTAATGAGTATCAAAATGGTAATACAATTCTAATCCTAAGATATTTTCAAATACAATCCTGACATAATATCTACTAGTGCTCAAATAATTACGATATAGGTATCTATTTTATAGGAACTTCATATATTATCTATGAAGGTTATGAAGGTAGGACTAACTTTAATATATTATAATCTACTGAGAGGTTTTATCAGAACTTATTAAATGTATTGTACATAAAGTAAGTATACCTACCTTCCGTATATCTAAAATCTAAATTAAAGTAAATTGCAATCTTGAGAGAGTGTCGCTTTTGTTTGTTGGAATCTGGATGAATATCTGGATGCCACCCCCGCTCCGCGACTTCGTCAGAACTCCTTCCTTCAAAGGCTTCCCCCAACTCAACCTGTTGACTTGTAATTAAAATACACCCAAAGCCCATGCCTACCTGTACAATGATGTAATCAATAGACTCGTAAACTTTTCAATTTCCATTAAAAGAGTTTGGATACTTTTGCGGTTTTTTTCAATGGCCATCAATGGCCCAGAATAACCAGAATTCAATGATATTGATGGAGCATTTCAAAGATTTCTGGATGGCCCAAGTAACCTGGTTAAAAGCCATCAAGGTCCCGATCAGGGTTCCAATCCAGGTCCATTTATTAGTTTAGATTTAGACGGGATATCCTGTTTAAAAATCTATTCATTCATCCTATCCTACCTGGCTATATGTAATATTAGATTTACATATGTTGAGTCGGGCTAAGATTCTAATGCAAACCCAATTTGATCCTATATCCCTATACATAGCTAGGCATACAGAATAATTGGATGGATTTTGGGTCAAATCTGAAGCTAGTTAGCTTTTATTTAAAATTATCAGATATGTAGGTAAATTTATATACACGTGTTTTTAGATTTTAGATCCTAAATCTGTATTTCCACATAACCTACCCACTCTAAGAATATAGGTAGAAGTTGTAAGTTCGGGAGTGTATGGCTTCCTAGATGTATTCGGGGGAGATACGTGGGAAATCCATTAGTCGAGATTAGTTTGAGTATTTTGCGGATTCGCAGGTGCAAGTCCTCGAAATAGGTGCAATTAATCAGAGGGTGGTAGTAGCTGATGTGGGCGGATCTGAGGATCTTTTAATTGTTAATTGTGGGATGTTAGAATTAATGTGTTTTACTTTTCTCGGCCGTTTACAGAATGTCCAAAGTCCGTGGACGGTGGAAAACAGTTCTTTTGCCCTAGCCCTCTTGCTACAAAGGGTAAAATTAAATTAATTATTAATTTGCTTGATCTAATTCGATGATTTAACCTTTCCTCATTTCAAGCTGGGCCGAAATGGGTATGCGTGGAGGAGTTTCAACTCTGCGATGGCGTCAAAAACTGTCCCTTGGCACAAGATGAGAACCCTGACCACTGTCTCTTTTACAGAGCGGTAAGGTTCCAGTTGAATTTCGACCTTTGACCTCGTTATATAATATCTAAATTAATTAAATTGACAGACGCAAGCTCAGATGGGTCTGATAATGAAGGGACTCCAGGCCCTTAACCAGAAGAGTGGAGGAATTCAAGAGTCCCTGGAATTGTACGAGGATTACAACGGCAAGAAAGCATCCAGACATGATTAACTAATAATGGACTGTCCATTCCTGAGGACTGGGATTATTGCTCAAATTTGATCTGGAAGTTTCTGGATTCTGGATCTACAAGTCTAGACGGATAGATAGCTATTAGATAATAATTAATTAAATACAAAAAGATCAAGAGTCCACAAATTATATGTAAATGCACAATGACCCAGATGACATTTGATGCTTACGGGATAGGTACTTTTAATTAGTTCCAAGTCGTCAATAATTGCAATTCTTAATTGTATATCTAATTAATTTAATTGGATATACTGAGGTTTTACTGACGTTTTGAGCCAAAAAATTAGATTTTACCGAGGATCTACCACGTAAACCATCATTATAATATTGTATATTATCGCGTAATTAATATATTATATGGACTACCAGGTAATGCAATGCAAATTTTAATAATTTATAAACACGTGCACTATATAATATTGCATATTTCTGATATTTGTATTAATTAATGTCCATGTAGGCAATTACAATATTCGAATTTCGAAGTAATGAGAAAGCATCTTGGGTAAAGGCAGATCTTACAGAGAACTAATTAAAATGTCAAGATTAATATAAATATAATATGTATAGTTTTATCATTCACCCTTGTAATTAGATGCCCATTTGTCATTATTATAATACTAATTATTAGCATTCGATTCTGTGTCACGTCACGGGATTCCCGGAAATCAAACCCGGATCTTCAAGTCCATTGCATATCATTTCAATCAATTATTTTGTAAAGAAATACAGTTAATAAAATTCTTTAATTCCTACACTCGTAAATCTTTATAAATTATTATTATACTTACGATTAATTAACAATTAATTAAGACTTAAACGTGACTAATTAGCACGTCAACAATACTTGAATTTGAGGAAAGTGTCATTATACCCCGGTTGGAGCCCCCCCTGCGCAGCCCTATGAGTCAATAGGGTGCGTGGTTTGCAATTATTCACGATCAAAATACGAGAAAAACTCGCAAGAAAAAACGCTTTTTTTCCACAATTTTAATTTACCACAAATTATTAATTATCCACGACACTCCCCTCATTCTCCAGTACGTCACCTTCTCAAAAAATGGACAACATTTGCCCACTCTGTACCGAGGAATTCGACCTCGACGACATTAACTTCTATCCATGCGAATGTTTGTATCAGATTTGTCGATTCTGCTGGCATAGACTTCGGACGGAAACGACTGAGGGAGAGGTCAATGGAGGTCAAACGGCTGCTGTGAGGAGGAGGGACTTTTATGGCCTTTGTCCTCATTGCCGGAGCCCTTACGGTGAAAACCCTTACAAAGTTTGAACCACCAACATCCGGGGTCAAATCACGGAAGCAATCCCAAACTGACAAGGCCGTCAACAACAAAGGAGGTGAAAAGGTTAAAAATCTGAGTGACCTTCGAGTTGTCCAGAAGAATCTACTCTTTGCCATCCTTAATGTCCATGGGTGGACGTCGAAGATGAGTGGGGAGGAGGCTCTCAAAAAATCCATTCATGACAAACTCCTTTCACTTTTATCCCGATTCGGAAAAATTCACAAAATCGTAATTTCCCTCAACACCACCAACAACAATACTGGACAACAACCTCCACAACAGAGTCAGACGACCGTAGCTTCTGGTAAGATTAACGTTTACAAAACGTTTCATGTTTTTTAATTATTTTTAATTATTTTTCAGCATATGTAACGTATGAAAGCGAGGGAGCTGCTCTGAAATGTGTCTATGATCTGAATTATGAGGGCAAGGGGGAGGGGAGGTCAACCAACGGGATCATTTGTACCCTCAACGCAAACATAAAATTAAACATTGTTAAAATATCACTCGGAACAATTCACAAAATCGTTATTTCCCTCAACACCACCAACAACAATACTGGACAACAACCTCCACAACAGAGTCAGACGACCGTAGCTTCTGGTAAGATTAACGTTTACAAAACGTTTCGTGTTTTTTTAATTGTTTTTTAATTATTTTTCAGCATATGTAACGTATGAAAGCGAGGGGGCTGCTCTGAAATGTGTATATGATCTGAATTATGAGGGCAAGGGGGAGGGGAGGTCAACCAACGGGATCATTTGTACCCTCAACGCAAACATAAAATTAAACATTGTTAAAATATCACTCGGAACCACAAAGGTAGTCATAAAATGGCCAATGACCTTGTTTGTTTTTTCAATGTCATTAATTCTAATTTAATTGTTTTTCCTTTCCAGTACTGCGCAGCGTTTGTCAAGCATTATTACGGGAATTCCTCGAATAACCCTCAGTTCAAGTGCAATAAACAGGATTGTATGTATCTTCATAAGCTAGGTAAGACCTTTTAAAACTCCCATTTAGAAATGTAAAATTAATAAAGAATTTTTGCATTTTTAAAATTTTAATAGGTGATTCAAAGGCCTCCTTTACAAAGGATGAGATGAGTAAGAGTGAGAATGACTTGAAAAAACATTTAGAATACGAGAGAAGAGTGGTGTTGGAATGGGCGAGCAAAAATAAGGAGAAATGAAGTCGTTTTTGCACCTCCAGTTCAATCCTCCAACATACCTCGACCTCTGATTCATCCAAATAACCAGCCTCCTCCTCCAACCCAACTCCCTCATCATTCTCAGCCACCTCCTGGCTTCGAGAGGCTCCTACAGAACTCTCATAAGCCTCCACTTTCATCCTCGCCCGCTACAATGACTTCCACATGGCAGCAACCTCATATGTTTCAGCATCATAATCATCAACAACAAATTGTGGCTCCTCCAGTGCAACAACCACCACCACCAGTACAAGTGGAGGAGGAAGAAGAAGAAGAGGAGGAGGAGGAAGAAGATGATTGGCAAGCTTTGGATTCTGCTATCATTATGTCACTCAACTTTAACAACAACAAGGGGACAGGGGTAAACTCTGGAGGGAAGCTAGGATTTGGGGGCGAGGGGAGCAACAACTCTGAGATCCTCTCGAAACTATTCAAAATTTAAAAGTATCTCCATTTTTTTATATTTTTTATTAAATAATCCATTCGTCGGGGGAATCCCAAATTAAAAAAACACTATAATACGAGAAGAGACTCGACACGAGCAAAAAAAAGTCTATTCAATTTGTGAATCGTAAATTCCGTACTAGAATTAATTAATTAATTAATTAAAAAACCCTGCAAGTTCAACCCTATATACTATTCGTGCTTACCTGTATTATTATAATTACCTATTTATTATAATATACTCAATTTAATAATTAATTAAAAATAAATCAATTTTCAACAACAATTATTAAAAATTCAATTTATTAATTAATCAAATGCGACTAAATGCTGTCAATTTGAGCGGAAATTTGAAATCTCTGACAGTTTGAATTTTTTCGAATTTTATTTCTGAATTTGAGCAGTTTTTTAATTAATTACTCGTCAAAAAAAGGTCAACCGCCACCGGCAGTGTACCCCTGAAGACGCTGTGTCATTTTTTGACCAAATCGTTGCAAAAAAACGCATATTTCATACTGATTTTGTGATAGATTTCTTAAATCTGAAATCCGGTTGTTTTTTATTTGTTTTTGAGCGAATTTGCGATTGTTTTTTAATTATTTGACTTCAAAATAAATTGAATAATGTCAAGTGAGGAAGAGCTGGGTGATAGCCTTCGTATTAAGCCACCACAAGCAAAATCAAGGGATCATCGGGTTCGTGGAGATCGTCATTCTTCAAGAAGCGGCGGCGGTCATAGCTCTAGGGATCGAGATGCTTATTATTCCTCTTCCTCGGGTCATAGGTCATCCAAGGGGGGTGGTCGAGAAGAGTATGTAGGGAGGAAAAGAGAGTACGAACATGAGAGGTAATGATTTTATAATAAATTACTTTATTTATGCTTATTTTAAATTGTAATTTTACAGTCGCAGCAGCAGATCCCATTCAGACTACCGAGATTCTCATAAATTCGATCAAATTGATAGAGTTTCAAGAGATCCTGGCCGGAGCTCCTCCTCATCCCTTCACCGATCTCGCGACCTAGAGAATTTGAGTGAATCCAAGTCCAAGAGGCGTGATTTACAAAAGGAAGAGGAAAAAATGTTGAGAGAGATTGAAGAGAAGAGGTTGAGAGAAAGAGGAGAGTCTAATAAAAGGAGTAGGAGAGAGTCTAGGTCAAGATCAAGGTCACCTCGAGATTTTGGGAGCCCTGATGAATTGGAAAAATTGAAAAAAGAGACTTTGAAAAAGATTGTAGTTCAAGAAGTAGAGATTTCTTCATCGGATTCAGAGGCGGAGGAAGGAGAGGCTCGGAGGAGTGGTGAGAGCGAGTCTGAGGATGATGAGGAGGAGAGGAGAGAGAAGCGGAAGAGGTCAGAAGACCGAGAATCTTCATCAGGGAGCTCCTCCAGCGGAAAAAGTAAGTTAAATAGACTGAAATTCAATGTAAAAAGCATTAATTAAAATTTAAACCATGTTTGAATTCGATTTCAGGCCCTGTAAGCTCTGAATCCAGCTCATCTGCTGAAGAGGAACACGGTAGAGGATCCTCGGATGAAGAAAAAAGGCTGAGAAGGGCTTTAGAATCGAAACAAAGGGAGAGGGAGGCAGAAAAGAATGGTGAGGAAAGGTCTAGAGTTGAAGATTCAAATTCTCCAATAAGCCAAGATGAGCTAGGTGACCCCAAGGATAAGACACCACCACCACCCCTTGAAAAAGATGCCGTAGAAGACCCCAAGAAGGACAAGGAGGCCGAGAAGCCCGTGGTGGAAGTAGAAGAGGAGGAGGAGGAGAAGGACGAATGGGCTGGAATTCCTCCGTACCTACCCGCTCTACAAGGCTGTCGTAGTGTTGAAGAATTTCAAATGCTTAATAGGATTGAAGAGGGTACATATGGGATAGTATTCAGAGCCAAAGACAAGCGTACATCTGAAATAGTTGCACTTAAACGTCTTAAAATGGAAAAAGAGAAGGATGGGTTCCCAATTACATCCCTTCGTGAGATTAACACACTCCTCAAGTCTCAGCATGAGAATATTGTGACTGTGAGGGAGATTGTAGTTGGATCTAATATTGACAAGATATTCCTCGTGATGGACTATGTTGAACATGACCTAAAATCCCTTATGGAGACCCTCAAAAGGAATAAGCAAACATTTATCCTGGGTGAAGTTAAATGCCTTTTAATTCAACTCCTTCGTGCAGTTGCACATATGCATGATAATTGGGTATGTTTTATTAAATTTAGCAAATTAATCGAATTATTCATTTAATTTATATTTAATCAGATCCTGCATCGAGATCTCAAGACTTCCAATCTTCTCCTCAGTCATAAGGGTATTCTGAAGGTAGGAGACTTTGGACTGGCTCGAGAGTATGGTTCTCCATTGAAAAACTACACTCCAATTGTTGTCACTCTTTGGGTAAAGGCATTTGTTATTAAATAAAAATCGATTAATTAATTAATTGCCATTTTAAAATGCAGTATCGAGCTCCTGAACTCCTCCTGGGTACAAAAACATATTCAACTCCTATTGGTAAGCTCAATGCTATAATGTTTTACTTTTTTTGTTGGGATTTTATTTATTTTTGTGTTAATATTTGTGTTAATTTTTGTGATTTCTTTTTCCCAAAAATATATGTGTGGAGTGTGGGGTGTATTTTTGGAGAGCTATTGAAAATGGAGCCAATGGTACCTGGAAAGAGTGAAGCTAATCAGCTAAACCTCATATTTCAGGTAAGAATTTTGATTTACGCAATGCATTGGTTTAAAAAACGTTATTTTGACCTTTACCTCAGACTCTTGGGACTCCAAATGACAAAATATGGCCAGGATATACGCAAATGCCACTCCTTCAAAAGATGACGTTCACAGAGTACCCTGTAAATCGGCTCAAATCAAAATTTACGATGCTTACGGAGAATGGGATTGATCTCATGAATAAGTATTGCTTTTATCAATATATATTAGTAATATTGAATTAATTAATGGTCTCTTTTTTTAGATTCCTTACATATAACCCGCAAAAGAGGATCACGGCGGAAGAAGCTCTCAAACATCGGTTTTTTGAAGAAAGTCCACTCCCGATTGACCCCTCGATATTCCCTACATGGCCTGCAAAGTCTGAGTTGGGTGCAAGGCCAAAGAATTATGCTTCTCCGAAGCCTCCCTCGGGTGGAAGGCAATTTAAGGATTTGGTAAGGCTTTAATTTATTTGAAAAATACATTCATTTTATTTTATCTTGAATATCAGAGAGAAGATGATGACCCTGTGGCTCTATACCTGTCTGGAGCGGGTGGAGATCGACCAATCGGAGGTGGATTTAACCTCAAGTTCAATATTTAAAGTTTTTATAATTATTTATTCAAATAAATTGAGAGTTTTATATACATTAAATACAATCCTAAAGATTTAATATCGTAAATAAAATGTCATCAGACTTTATTTCCAAAAAAATGCACATTAATCGTGCAATGATCGTATCCTCGTCTGCATTGCTGTACTAGTATCTCTATCAATGCAAGATAGACCTAAAGTCTAAATTGTGTTCTACCTGTATTAATCTATAGGATATTTGTTTATTAATTGAATTGTGCTCCAATTTTGTATTCTATTTATTCCAGGATTAATTTTTGTGATTTATCTGTACTATTTTAATTGATTTTGGATTATAATTTAATTATTTATATTAGTATTGAATTTGTAATGCTTTAGAGGACCTTTTGGCCTGGAATTCAACTGGACATAAATGTAACTTCATAAATATAATTATCTGAACATGTTTTAAGATTATTTAAGAATCTTTTGGCTTTTATTGAAGTTTTTTTTTGAATTTTTGATTTATTCAATTAATAATTTATTCATTTAAATTAGGGATAAGATGAGGAATTATATTAAGCTTCCGAGACAAGAAAGACATTGACTTTTGAGTTCCTGAATGACATGAACCGAACCGAGCCAGAGGTTTGTCATTTAATCTTTAAGTAGATAATTTTATTAATGATCCAAATTGATATAATGCTTCCAGAGGGGAAGGATCCAATATGACATTGAGCTCGGGATTGGGGGTGTCGACTCCTCGCAAGAAATCATCGAAAGGATCCAATTGGTATCTGATAGGGTCCTCTGGAATTGGAAGACATTTCCCCTCATCCTTCCTCCCTCCCTTGTCGATGGAGGACATGGGATCACCCTCAAAGACCTCTTCATCCTCCCTACATTCGACGAACTAGAAACCCTTGCAACAGACTCCAAAGGTCGACCTCGCTTCCTCACCCATAATCAGCTAGAATCCATCAAAAGAAAAGGGTGAGGAATCTCATTAAAACTCTGAATTAATAATTTATTTTATTTTAATTGGAATTAGGCAATTCTCTGTGGACTCCCTCAACTTTCCTGGTCAAAATCATGTATTTAAGATCTCACCTTTGATCCAAAAAGGGATTTCCAACTCTCGTGAAGACTACCTGGATGGCCTTGCACTTTCACTTCGATTCCTTGCTTTGCATCTACCTTCCCTTGTGATTGGAGATGGGTTTAGTCTAAAGAGTTCCCTCACCTGCCTTAAGGAGGAATTAATTGAACTAATAGGTACAAAGTAGCTTCTGAGATTCCTTATTTCAACCCAATTAATTCATTAATATTTGTACTATTGTAGACTTGATAATTGGAGTGGGAAAGGTGCACAGCCCCAATTTAGAGGGAAGGATCCACGAGGAAAGATGTAAATATTTGGTGGCAGAGTTAAAATGCAAGGTATAGACCTTAATAAATCCAAATCCAATACCTCTAAATGGAATATTAAATTTTTTAAAGGGTGATGGAGCGAGGGGTGTAGGAAGATATGTCAGATCTCAAGCCAAGAAGGCGCTAAGGGAGAAAGTAAGCCTCGCCGTCGAGAAACCACCCCCAATCCCATACAAGTTCACCACACCCATCAATATCGATGTAGATCTTCGATTGTTCGACAAGTACGTCATCGTCAACTCTCAAATTAATTAATCTATTTTAATTGATGCATTTTAGAGAGGTTTTCCGTCGAGTATACCCTCTCCTCCAGCGGATATTGGAGCGAGCAAGTCGAGGATGGTTTTTAGGAGCCCGTGAAAAGGTCATTGCTGAATTAAAGGCAACCAGAGGGAGGGAGACTGAAAAGGAGTTGGAAATGGTATGAATTCTATTGAAAATTAGGCTCAATTTAATCCATTAATTTTTATTTCAATCAGGAAGCAAACCGGATGATAATGGACGAGTATTTGTCGCATGTATTCAACGGGATACGTAAATGTGTAGAGTTACAGAGCCTTGATATTGACCTAGCACTTATTGAACAAGCTCAATTGTACGTGTTAATGAATCGAGCTGTAGATGCTGTGGCTTATAAATTGGAGAAGGAAGCTTTTGAATGTTAAAAAATGCCTTATAAGAGATTATACCATCCTAAGTCGTGATGAAGAATGGATGCAGAGTCAAATGGAGAGAGCAAAGGTCCATTTTTCAAGAGTAAACCGATGGCTTCCTCATGAGATTGCCCTTGAACTGTGTAAACAACATTACCTTAAGCAACATTGCTATTTTCTAGCAAGAGACCTAACTTTTGGAAGAGATCGTGAAGTAATTCTTCGGAAAGAGTTGGAAGGAGATCAATCCCCACGCCGAATCTATGAATGGAAGACACGGATTTGGTTCCAGAGTAATTATGTGATCTCCCACGAAGGTGAAAGGATCCGAACCGTCCTATCTTCTACACCTACCCCTATTACAAGCCCTTCCAATGACCCTTACAGAGCTCATTTCACTCTGGAACGAACATTTACACGAAACTCAAGCTCTAGATGGCCACTTTGGAGGATCTCTAATATATACCATCGTTCTTTGAGTTGGATCCTTAATATTATGTACCTTTTAGGGTATATAATCCCTTGGAATAGCCCTATTTCACTTCGAGCCCTATTCACTCCCGAGAAATTCTATACGGATGTGGAATTATCACAAGTAAATGGAACCCTACGCCCTTCAAAGGCTTCAGAAGTTGAGACCCTTTGGAGTAGGCTGAAAACAATAAGGGATAGTGTTGAAAGGGGTAGGGCAGAGTTTGAGGGAGCACCAAATACGGATTTCCTGGGAAGGGGACTCGCCAGATGGTGGAATGTGACCTGGAATTATGCTTTTAAAGGAGCCCTACCTTCCCTGGCTCTTTTAATCTTATTCCCAATTATTTCCATCATGATTTGTAGCTGTAGTTTGGCCCTGGCAGCCACCTCACCGCTTTGGGTTCCTCCTACCGTTCTCATCTTCCATTTGATCTCAATTTTGGTCTTTGATATTGATGCCCCAATGCAAGATAGGCGGAAATATGCCCCAATTTTAATTACTTCGGCTTCGTTACTACTACAAGGGATCCTTCAGCCTGTTTTATGCCTTTTGGGAGCACTCCTGGTCTGCCCTTTCATCGCCATTTCAATCCTAATTTGTAAGAATACTCTCAAATTAATTTTGCAAGTTTTTAATACATGTCATTTATTAAAGGGACTGTGTTAAATTATGGAGGTCGACTCCTTTGGGATACGGTCATGTTCTATTCGTTAATTAAACCAAAAGGAAGGCTCCCTTCATCAAATTCCTGGATTGTAAAAAGGATTAGCGGGCCTGGGCTTGACCCTGATTTTTATTTTGAGGTTAGAATGATTTTTCCAAGCTTCTAGCGCATTTATTTAATTGAATTTCTTCTCCAGATAATAAGCATCGAACAAGCTCTAATTGCATTCCAAGCCAAGCTGGAGCTGGAAGAATTGAATATTTATTATCAACAAACGAAAAAGATGATAAATCAACCCATTGTTGAATTTAAAACATTTTTCGGAGCCTGTTTTGAACCATTCTCCGGGAAATGCGTTGAAAATTCCGGTCCACTTAAAGATCTGATTCGACAAACGCAAGGACTCCGTGAATCCCTTGATGAAAAGTTTCTAAAACGAAGGAATGAGCTCGAGGTAGGATTGAATGTATCAACGAGGGGTCGGATTCGAATGGGGAAGAGTTCTCTGGAAAAAACTCTAATATCCGCTCGGAGGATGGCTCATGATTTTTACCCGGAGCGGGTATTCTCGCGGATCGGTTCGACCGAGAAAGTGAAAGGGTTTTGGGAGACGAAGAGCCTCGAGGTCAATGATTGGGGGAATCTAACGAGCCTCTTAATTACGGAAATATTTTGCCCAGATTTCCTTACACCCCTCGAAGATTCTGACGTTTCTTTCCCATTAGATGTAAGATTATTTAATTAATATGATTTAAATTACGCCTATTTTATGAAATTAAATACTTTTAGTCAACCCTGAAAGGATGCCCAATCCCCACCGAATATTTCCTCGAGGATATCTCCAGAGAGAGTTGGAATGGAGTGCCTCTAACAAAGTCAAAAGTCAAATACCAGATACATTCACCATATTTAGAAGTGAATGCATTTAATCCAGCTGCACATTGCAATCCATTGTAAGCAATTTAATTAATATCAATTGAATGGGCCATTATTTAATTTTAATTGGGATTTTTCAGGTCTGTTAAGGAGAATATGTGGCATTACCTTTCAATTCCACTCCCTATCCTCCACCCAGCATTCATTTCTGTCATAATTTACAATCGGGAGACAGAATCTGGGATTTGTTTGGATAATCCAGTCTCAAGAGCAATTCTAGGAGCCCTTGAGTCATCTGGGCCAATGTTAAATCAAAGCTGCATTAGTCTGGACTCTGTTTCTTCATCATCTTCTAACGGAGGATCCGATGGTAGGTCTCCTCAAGGGGCAATTACTCCAATAACGAGGGAGGAAATACTCCTAATGGAGACGCCATCACCTTTATTCCCATTACCACTTCCAATTCCAGCTCCTGGGTCATCAATCAGCCCAAGTTCTGCCGAGAGTGGAGGATCTCCTCTTCAAAAGCTACCCCCACTTTCTAAAAGGTTAAATCTTAGCCTTAATGTCAACTCTCCTCGTGAGGATCTCCTAAAGAATAAGAAGAAAGGGGCTTCAAAGGTCAGCCTCGCTTCCCCTGAGGAGGATGATGGCCTCGAAGTAGTACTATCCACATTTGGAACTTCTGTATAATTATTCAGAGAATCAGTATTATTATCGTAGTTATGTTTAGCCTATAAATCGTAGTTTTAGAACAAAAGACGAGAATCTTGGAATGGTTAGGCCTTTGAATCTTTTAGAAATCATTGTATTTACTATGTATTTCTAGTCATGATGCAAGTCACAACGATAGATCTTAGGACAATTAAATAAATGCAATAATTAAGTAGTTTCTAATAGGTTGTTCTTTAAAAGTCTAAATAACGATAAATGGAATTTGAGAATCTCGCAACTGCCTACTTGAAGTTTTAATCACAAGTACACGGAATTTGACTACAAAACTGTATTACACGATAGATTGACACTGCGATATTAACACAAGTACAATATTTCATCCCAACTCAGATGATTTCTGAATCAGGAATGATCTGATCACAAGAATTATGTAATTTAAAGCATTTCCGAAAGTATTCACATAATAAAGATGAGATTAATTTAAAAGAATTCGTTTTTTAAAGCTCGTTCTTTCCAAAAATAATGATGCATTATTCTTATTAAACTAATACGCTTTATACATTAAATTCGCAATCCGTAAAATCATTAAAATTATCAAAAATTCATTAAAAATTACTAAAATTCCTTAAAAATCATTCTAGGCGCATGTAATGAACCTTGAAGAACGGTCGGAAGAAAGACGCGCAAAATTCAATTGGATTGGTTGGAGGTCCTCGATCTGAAAAATGGGTAATTTTTATTTATTTTGAATTAATTAAAGTTTTTAATTGATCTTTTTGTCAATTTTTCAGATAGGAACAGCTTGACGCTCAATTTTGACCCGACACCACCAGCACTTCCTCCAAAACCAGCCCCTACAATCATCCAAACCAAAAAACCACTGTAAATATTATTGTCCATTGATCTATGAGTCATTCGGAATTTCATGTATTTTTTTATTGTCCATTTTTAGGGAGTTGAAAAAATTACAACAAAATTCGGGCAAGTTGAAGATATCACCAGAACAGATATATGATTTTACCACCGAAGATTTGGTGGATTGTGGGGAAATTGGCAGAGGTAATTTCATTGCATTGCAAATTTTGCAAATAAACGTGTCAAGTAATTGTTATATTTTAATTTATTCAATTTCAGGAAATTATGGGACTGTAAATAAGATGGTTCATTGCTCCTCGGGAGTCTCAATGGCAGTTAAAGTAAGACTTGATAAATTATAGCTTCTAATTAGCTAATTAAATTCATTTTTTTAGAGGATTCGTTGCACGGTTGACGAGCGAGAGCAGAGGAAGTTGATGATGGACTTGGATGTAATTAATTAAACCAATTTTTATACATAATATTAAAAATTTAAAATCCAAATGCAGGTTGTAATGAAATCCAATAACTGTCCGTGGATTGTCCAATTTTTTGGTGTGCTATTCAAAGGTAATTGAAATCCTCCACATTATTTATCGAAAGTACATAATTCTTGTTCTTCCAGAGGGGGATTGCCTAATTTGTATGGAGCTCATGGACTGCTCCCTTGATGCCTTTTACAAGACTGTTTTTAAGAATGGACAATCACTCCCCGAACCAATCATCGGTCAAATAGCCCTATCTGTCAGTTTTTTGTTATTTTAAATGACAATTATTTCATAAACTCAATTTCCACAGACGGTGCAAGCACTATCATACCTTAAGGACAACCTCCGCATCATCCACAGGGATGTCAAGCCCTCAAACATTCTTCTAGATCGAAGTGGAGGGATTAAGCTATGTGATTTTGGGATTTCCGGTCAATTGGTAGACTCTATAGCTCAATCAAGGGATGCTGGATGTCGTCCATATATGGCTCCTGAAAGGATTGATCCATCCTCAGCTCGAGGATATGGTAAGTATTGATATTTGTCAATTTGAGAAACGTTTTATTGATTAATCTCGTTTAATTCATTTCAGATATTCGTTCAGATGTATAATTACGTCCAATTTACTGATTAATTAAATCAATATTCCTTTAAAATGTTAACTATAAATAGGTTTGGAGCCTTGGGATAACCCTTTATGAAGTGGCAATGGGGAAATTCCCATATAAAAGGTGGGCCAGTGTATTTGAGCAACTTTGCCAGGTGGTACAAGGGCCAGCCCCTACCCTGAAAGAGGGATCACCTCAGTTGGTGGACTTTGTCAACGTGTGCCTAACCAAAGACTTTTTGCAAAGGTACTATTTTAGTTGTAATCCATATCCATATATAAATATTAATTTATATGTTTTAAATAGGCCCAAATATTCACGACTTCTCCAACATCCATTTCTTGTCCAAGCCCAAGAGAGTAAGGTGAACGTGGTCGAATATTTCTCGTCAGTTATGGACAAAATGGGGGATTTACACCAGAGGATTGAAGACCTCTCCCTCATCGATTGATATTCCTATTTTAGATTTTGGATTGGTCAATTTTAACGTATTTTTAGATTATTTAAATGCTAGGCCTTGCTTGAAATTAAGTACAAGTTATAATTTTAAGAAATGTGAGATGAGCACGTGTTGATAATCAGATTTTTACCATTTTAAAATGTTACATTTTATTAAACGAGGGGTTTTATCAAATGATAGAAGAGTTGGTGAAAGATTTTGATGCTAATAAAATATATTTAATTGTTATAAAATTAAATTATATATGTATATTACAATTTACATCTCCGTCTTTATTTACTTATAATTTTTTAATATGCATATCATCATTTAAAATCTAGAAATGTATAAATAATGAATTGAGGAATCGAATGAAGAGTTTTGGATTTTTTTAAAATTCCTCAACTCCTTCGGGAATTGAGGGTTCTTCTGGGTCCACCGCTGTGATTTCCGGTTCTTCTACATCAGTGGCTTCTACTTCTGGGTCACTGAAAGAGTCTGCCATAAAATCATCCTCGTCAGAGTGGGGTTTGTCATCATCTTTTGGCTTTTCTTTGCGTTCGAGGGTATCTCCCTCTTGGGGTTCTTGAAATGCATCTACATCTGTGATTTCTGGTTCTGGATCAAAGGCTTCTAGTTCTGGGTCACTGAATGAGTCTGCCGAAAGCTCCTCATCGGATTTGGGTTTGTCATCTGGTTTGTCATCTGGCTTGTCATCTGGCTTTTCTTTGCGTTCTAAGGCGTCTCTCTCTTGTGGTTCAACCTCTTCTGGCGCAATCAAAGCCTCATCAGCT
>JAAZTK010000798.1:0-17316 GCA_036507255.1 Megalothorax incertus
TACATCGAGACTTGAAGCCTCAGAATTTACTCATATCATCGGCTGGACAAATTAAATTAGCAGACTTTGGACTGGCTAAAATATATGACTTTACAATGAAATTAACTAGTGTGGTAAGTTTGATAAAAATAGTAATAATAAAGGATACTTAGCCGATATAGCCTAATAAAGAAGAAATATTAATTTTATCTATATTCAACAGGTGGTTACTCTTTGGTACCGTTCACCAGAAGTACTCCTCGGCTGTTCTTACGGTACTCCAGTTGACCTGTGGTCGGTAGGCTGTATTTTTGCAGAACTCTATAGGCGTAGAGCTCTATTTCCTGGAGATGGGGAAAGAGATCAATTGGAAAAGATATTTGAGTAAGTACTATTTATAAGTTTTAAGGAAATGTTCTATAAAATACGGATAAATTGTTTTTGTAGCTATATTGGCTCACCAAATAGTGAAGAATGGCCAGCAGACTCGCACCTAGTATATCACAACTTTTCTTATCGACTCCCTCGACCTTTTGAAACTCTGATACCTGGAATATGCAACGTTGGGAAGGATCTACTCCTTCGTCTCCTCCGGTTTACATCAAGAGAAAGGATTACAGCGCAAGAGGCACTTCAACATGAATTTTTTGAAGGCTTTTCCGTTACCTCCAATTGAGATTTGCACAGAGTCAACTCCCCTCCAATCTGTCTCACTCTCCGAGTCAATCCATAACCAGTCGCTAAATACAAGCGAAGGGGCTACAAGTACCGGCGCTACTGCCACCGCATCTCCCAATGATTCTGGATATTCCTCCGTCTTTTCAGCGCAATGACAATTAGCTTACAGGTCATCCGGTGTTAATAGTACACATATCTCTATATCCTCCACCCGCACTCCCCTCATTCAGCCTCCTCCTCCACCGCACTAAAAGTTTTTTTTAAATGTGTCAAAATTCCAACCGGATGGTCTATTTTAGTTGTAAACCAAGTAAGGAAATCCACGAAATATGCTCAAAATCTCGGATTTTAAAAAAATACAGATTCAGAATAAGCACAGCTCATTTCAAAAAGTATTTAAATACTGATAGCATTGAACTTTAAAAGTTTAAACGCACAATACTAAAAATACAATACATATATCACACGACTAATAATATCCTAGTTCTATTTACACTTGTACATTTTACATCAGGCAGTTCTAGTATTTACTACTACGTACTCCTTGTTGATGAAATGAACCGCAACCGCACTACCTCTCTCTCAAACCTGGCTCTCGAATCCTCCCAAGGGGGGTCTTCAGGGTCAGTTCAGTCAGTTCAGTCAAAGTTCATTATTAATTAATTTCGCCTGCACAATTATTCATTAAATCAAAGAGAAGCTAGCTGATTTGTTCACTTTATGTCGAGCTAATACAGCCTCACAATTCAATAGACTTACCCTAATATATTTAATTACAATACACAGATGCATTTCATTTAATTCAGGTCTTGATTCTTTATCAATTTATAAACCATTGGTGTTCAATACAATTGTTCCCATTCATTACAATATAGATATCTTTCAATTCCAAGATAGACTTCATTTGTAAACCAGAGAGCTCATTCTACCATTATGAATTATCCATATCTATTTGAAAACACTAAATACCTCAGCCCATATTCATAGTATCATACCAATTCAACTCCAACTCCATCCATATATGAATACTTACTCGTTTTAATTATTTATTAATTATTTAATCCAATAGGATATATTTTAGGGATATAGCATTAATTAAGATTTATATTTTTAAGTAAGTTAAGGCTAATTAACGAATTCAATAGTCAGGTAGTCCTTGTCTCGGCTCAGCTCAGGAAAGAGATAACCTTGCACTGCGGAAAATGAAACGCTTAAAAAAACAATTCTCCGTCATTTTTTAAAAATTATATTTAAAAACTTAAAAATTAATTCAGGTATGAATTTGTCGAATGTTTGTTTTTAGGATTTTGGGAGAAGGATTTGAAAGAGATTTTTTGTGTGTAATTTTAAATTTTGGGGGGTATATTTTTAATTAAAAGAGGTTATAAAGTAGATTAATTAAACGCTCACTGTCAATTTTACAGGATCATTAATGATTTCAGGTATTCAATTCCCCTAATATAAAAAGGGTCGGGTATCCTCCAAGTCCAAGTCCTCCTGTCTTTGGAGATCTTCATTAGTACAGGAAATTTTAAAAGTCTGAGCATTTCTAAATATGTATTGTTCATAATAGCTGTTTTCCTCATATTTATAAGTGTATTTGTCTATATTTAGTTTAAAAATACATTAGTTGACTGTTGTTTATACTTGTAGGATGTCAAGTATAAGTAAGTTTCAAATTAATAGTATCTAATTTATAAGTACTATGATACCTATACTAGCTTAATTAATGATCAGTATACCTAATTAAATCATTATAAATAATTATATTTTAATTTATTCCAATACATATACAAAGTATATCGTATTAATATATCATAGTATATTGTCTTAATATTATTGTAATTACGATATAATACTATTAGTTTACTGTAATTTTTAATTATCCGTAAGATTCATACAGATATTAATTCTATTTATCGTAAAAAATTGTATTACCAATACATATCTTTAATTAATTGATATTTAAAAGCATACGCTGGGAAGAAGTTTAAGGAAATGGAAATAAAGAATAAAAAGAACAATATATGATTTAATTTTTTGAAATCAACATTTTATTAATTAATATATTAATAGGTTATAATTATTTAAACTAGATAGCAAAGCTTTAGGCATTAAAATATATTCCGAATTTCTAAAATTCTTTTCTCAAATATATCAAATAATTTTAAATAATTAGGTACTGAAGCTCGTTAATTTCTACGATATAAATGAATAGATGAATATTTAAAACCTCCTACAATTTTATTTGGTACATAAAATTATTTACAAATTAGATTACAAATGTTGACTTTGTCCAGGAATTGAAGGTATCTCTGAATTTTGAGCCACTCCATTTGTTCCATTTGTTGGGGGCTGATTTTGACTGTTTGACAGATCTCGAAATACAATAGTGGTCAAACGGCCTATGACATTCTTTTGTAGCTGGAGCTTCCATACGAGGAAGCCAATTCCCCCGATAAATGCCACAAGAATGATTACAATCAGTGCTACAAATCCTCCAATGCATTCCTCTAGACTTTTCCTCCTCTGAAAAATATGCAAATTATGATAAAAAGAATATTATGTGCATTTATAAACTTGCCATAAACATAGACATGGAAAGACTTGACTGTCCTTCCTCCCAGGTTGACGGCAATACATTGATAGACGCCTTGAGAATCGTGAGAAACCCGAGATACTTTAATGGTTCCAGTTCCGTTCTTTATTTTAATTCCGATATTATGTTGGCTTCTGATTGTCTATTATAAAATTAATTAGCTAATTTTATGGTAATATTTTGATATAATTACTTTATTATTCTTGCGGAACCGAATTCGAGGCTGGGGGTTTGCTTTGAAGGGGCAATATAGGATTTTATCAGTGTCATTCAGCTTCCAATGCTCATTTTCAATCTCAGGGCCTTCAAACTCGGGTTTGGAAGGGGCTAATACGAGATTTGATTAATTTTAAATTCAGTTTTTTAAAAAATTGAATACTTTTTATCTCAAACTCAAAAGATTTATTGACCCATTCGGTAGAATTCCAAACTGGAGCAAAACACACGATGCTTTTCATGCCCCTCTTGAGTTCCAGCTCAATTGTCTCCATAAATGTGGAGGAGAAACTTTTATGAGGAATATAAGGTACTTCATTCGAGGTGGTAGAGTCTCTCATTAGAACTCCTTGCTTAATCAGGCTATAGGACTCTATTTGAAAATGTTTGAAAAAAATTTTTTGAAGATTTAATCTTTAGTTAACCATCTAAGAATTGAACAGAATTGTTTTCCCAGCGAAGTGCCCACTGAACTCCATCTGAAAAGTAGAAATGCGAAATATCACAAGTTAGAATCACTTCCTCCGTATCAAACAAGTCTTCATGGTGGTAATTCGGGTTATCCGGACTGTAAAATGTGGGCATTCGCTTTCCAACATGGAGTGACATCATTTTGTCAGGTTCAATTTCATTCCAAGAGAAATCTGGATGTGAATTCCAAAATGAGAATTCATCTTAAAAATACTTGTAACGATTTTACATAATGGAATGGTATAGTTATTATGAAGATAATGCTCATAAGTGTATGGGGTTATGAAATTCCGGCTGATGTCAATCCCCTGGAATGTACAATAATAATGTGTAATCCTCAAAAGAAATTCTTTGCAAACAAACGTACCTCTCCTTTACACCGAAATATCCCCATCTCCCCAAAGTAAATAGGCTTGATTGTGCAACTCCCATTCTTCAAATTGTAATCCTTCCGATTGGAATACTATTATAAAGAAAGTAAAATTACAATAAGTAATCTTTAAAATTCAGGCAAATTATTTCTAACCTTGAAGAGATGCATAGCACGCATTTGACAATCCGTTGGAGAAGAGCAAAAAAGAGTGTGCAAACTAGGTGGCCTTTCGGTCATTGAGCAACAGATTAGTGCCCTTTTCTCAGAGTTGTACTCGAAAGAGGTATTAGCCAATATGACATCCGGGAAATCTGGTTTGGTCCTTTCAATTCCTTATAGTAGAAACAATAAATATTAGTAAGTTATTTGCCAATATTTTAATATTTATTTGTTGGAAGGAAACCCATCTTTACTTAATAATTTTCCCAACCTGAGAGAACATGGAAATAAACGGCGTCCTCATTCTCCTCGTCATCAATAAGCTCATCCCCAATCAGGCACTTGAAACTTCCAAAGGGGGAGCTCAGAGAGTGGAGGTCAAGTGTGAATCCGACCCTTGGGCTGAAATTGATGGACTCATTTAACGGCAAATGTTCAAACGCCTTGAAAATTTAATCATTTAAAGGTTCAGATTTTTTGAAATAATTACGACATTAAAACCTGATCATGTTGCTTAAAAAGAGAGACTGTGGCATTTGGATCTGAGACATAGCAAGGTAGCAGGATTGTTTTACCATCTCTGGATTTGATGCGAATACTCCTTCCAGCCAAAACTAAATATGGTGGAGTTTCCTCTCCTAAAAATGATATTTTTTTAAAACATAGCTTTGTCATAAGTCAACCACACCTTGCCAGTACACGTACAACTCTTTTCTGAATCTTTTATCAATAGATTCGCAAGCATATTCTCCGGTAAGTGTACTAGCCTCCCCCATGAGGTCAACGGTACTGATAAAATCAAACGTGGCTGGATCATAGATATTTGTCGCCGTTCTATGAGTCTTAATCCGGATCAGGCTGAGAGAAAGTGACTAAAAATTCCACATATTAAGTATTTGTGCATATACTATTGATAGATAGATAGATAGATATTTAATTGGAATTATCCTTATTACCTCCTCATAAACATTATAAGTCCATTGCACAGGGTATGATGCATTACAAACTAAAGTGACAGAGGAATAATGCGCTGGCACGATAAGTTCATTCAATCTCCAGTCTATTTCAAGGGGCCGAATATCAAAGGGTGTCAAGGAGGAAGATGGCGGTGGACCTTCTGGTTGTCCATATTCGCTATAATCCCAAAAGGAATCTTCCAAAGTGGAATAATATCCGATGGAGATCTTTGGCTGTTCAAATTTAACACTTTGGACGGATAATATTAATAAAAGTTGAGGAAATATTTGTAAGAAATCCATCTAAAATGATGGGTGCATTTTTAATTGAAACTACAGTTGAGAATATTGAATTTTAAGGCTGAGCAGAGATTTGACTGGGCTTTGTGCTTGTGCAGTTTCACTCATAAATTCATTTCATAGAGAATTATGCGAAATCATGGATCAAAATGATTAAAATTGGGATTGCCAAATGAATCGCACATACATATCCTAATATTGTATATGTGCACACTACACAGAGTGTCAGAGAGAGAGAGAGAGAGAGAGACCCAAGAGGAATAAAAGACCGGAAGGAAGGTTTGGAAACAATCAACCATGTTATCTTCTCTTTAGTATATTATTGTGATAATAGTAGTGGTTATCCTATAGAGTTTCATAGAATATCATAATGTAAAAGTTTTGATGGATACATTATATTATAATCCGGATATATACCTAGCTTATGCATATATTGAGTATGAGGATAATATAAACTCATGTATATTTTGCATAATTCGTACTATTTTTGCATGGAGTACTACAATAGTAGATCAATCTATGTGATATTATAGTACCTAATACTAATACTATTACAATATTTGTATTATACTCGTATATGCAGAATATCTGTACGAGAAAGTTCTACCCATAAATATACATATGTAGGCATTATCTCGTTACGAATAGGTAGTTTTATCCAAAATTTAAATTGTTAATGTTTAAATTGACGATTAATTAAAACGCATTATTCATAAGGCTAACATTTTAACTTATCAATTTAAACCCATTAAAGAAACTCACTTTGAATTTCTGAAATCAATTAGAAATTGTCAACTTAATAAAATCAGATAATGGCAAATGCTTTTACCTTCCACATTTACCCTTTAAATAAGACATTGGTACAATGAATTCGCTAATTGTTAAAATGAATAATTGAAGGATAAATCCATTAAGAAATCTTTTAATATTTAATGAGGAAGATGCTTTGATTAGTACGAAAAATCTTTATAAGCCCTGCAAATATCCGATTAATCCAACAGGTAAGTTGGGATTTGAACAATTACCCCAATATGGTCATAAGAGGCTTTGCTATTCCCACTTGGACAGGTACCATAATTAAACCTGGGAATTCTCGGATCTAAACTAATTACATTTTTAAAGGCTGGATTGCTGGGATATTTTTCCTAGGGGGAGAATTTCCTTACCGAGATCTGAAACTCACTCATCCGTATATCGTCACCTCGCTTCTATCAAACACTATATCCTTTGCCATTCTTTTTGATTCAATCCTAAAATTTATTAAAAATCAAGAAACTAGCTTACTCTCAAAAGCACTTTCAATCATATCTTTGTTTATCTATGTATTCAGCCTCAAAATCTTATACTTCTTTTTACTCTACCGAAGGAAGACACTCCGTGCTCTTCTAAATTCTTTAGAATTAAACACTGGAAACCCTTTTTCTGCAAGAGCGAGAGAGTCCTCAAAAGCAGAATGGGGTTTTTACCGATTTTTTGTCCATTCCTCAAACGTGTTCCGTTTTCTCCTTGCATTTTTCATAAGCCTCATCCTTTATTTCCCCAATGCCTCCCACCTTTAAATATCTCTACTTTTTCGTTTTCTTCTTCTTTGGATGTTTCCCAACCATTGTCTACCCGTATTATGTACTTGCACTATCTGTAATTGGAGCATTCAACCTCCTTTGGGCTTTTGAGGGCTTTGTTGAAGAAGTTTGTACTGCTTGCGATGAGCAAATGAATGGGAATCATTATACTATCAAAGAGGAGATGTTTACCATCAAAAGGATAAAATTAATTGAGCGTTGGACTCAAATCGTGGATCTCTTTGAGAAATATGATCAAATTTGTGGTCTCATCTTACTTTTTGAAGTCTTACTGATTGCATTTGGGCTCACACATGCCGCTAATAATCTCGTTTATGCGCTTCTAACCAAAAAGATTTCTGGAACCGAAATGACGGAATTTGCCATTGAAAGTATATATTTTAAAAATTAGTAGATTTGGATAACATTATATGTCTTTTATAGTCTCTTTTGCTCTCTTTCATGGAATATCGGTGCTAGAACTTGGGCATTTTTTCGGAAATAGGGTGAGATTTAAAAAATCAAAATCAAATTGGCATTAGAAAAAGTTTCTGGTTTGCATCGGTAAATTTCATATCTGGCATCAATAGATTGCCGCAAAGAAACTTCATCTGAAGAAGAAGTTGGCGGTGTACTCTTCACAGCTCCATCAAGGGGGACATCTTGGGATGAAGCATTTGATAAAAATGATGCTAGATTTCAATTGGAAGATGACAGCGTGTCATTTCTTTAACATTGAAAGAAGATTGATTTTTGGCGTAAGATCTCAATTGCACATTTAATACCATTTTAAAAAATTAATGATCATTGATTACCAGATTTTGACTACAATCATGGGATATATCGTTATTCTATTTCAGTTACACCTTGCGGAATTATAAAATTGATTGAATCAGGACAATATTTAAGGCATATTCTGCAGAGTGTATTCTATATTTATGTAATCAATGAGAATAAGAGTACTTTATGAATGCAAATAAAATGAAATACGATAATACTATAAGTATAAAAGTCAATTGATATTAAATTTGGATATCCTGTCGATGGCATTTTTTGGACATGCCAAACCTAAATTTCCGATCAGTCCAAAAATAGTTTTTTTATGAATAGAAAAATTCGCTAAAGGTATTGATTTAATTATGGGATCTCCTGCTCCTTATCTTTTAGGATTTGAGACGGATCGATGGATTCTTAAAATAATTTTTCTTGGATTGGGTAATAACTATCGTATAAGGAAATGAAACGATTGCGTTGCAGATGAAATGATTACGTGGTCTAATCCTAATCCTAAGTTAAGAGGTATAGGCAATGGGACATCCTCAAAACATGGAAATCTCGTTACGGTCTTGATAAAATGACTTCAAACCAAAGTAGTAGAATCAGTAGAAGGAATTGGAATTCTTTATTGATTTCCAGAACAGGCTGAACACGCCATTCCAAGATTAAGATTGGCATTTTTGATGCTCGATGGTCAGGGACTATTACTACTTTTATTATGAATGTACAATACGTAGTACCTAAATCTGCATTTTCAGAGGGTATATAAAGGATTTCAGATTTAGAAATCACATCAATCTGTCATCAAGTGCGAATAAGCTCTGGAAATATAATTAAAAGCTTCCTTTTTCTCGAAATTTGCAAAATCTTTCGAATTCAAAATGTCTGTAACAGTTCAGGATGGGACAATTAAGGTGGGAGTTCTCGTCGAACCAAACAAATTCTCAAAACCAACAGCGGAAATTCGAGTAAGTTTCAAAATTGAATTGAATTGAAGTCCAAATTTTAAATTTGAATTTCTTTAGGTAATTGTAGACAAGAAAAAGGATGATGTCAACGTATCCTATCTGCATTGCGTAGACTCTACGAACAAAAAGGGAATTCCACCGTACATTCTTCAGCAGCAACAATTTAATTTTGATACCGAATCTTCAGACTCAGAGTCTTCTGACCTCAGCTCAGACGAGTCGGATGAAGAGGTAGAAAATGAGGAAGAGAAGCCACTAAAGCAAAAAACATCCAATAAAAAACCTACTTTGTAAATTTGACATATTTTAAATATTGCATATTAATTTTTAAAAAATATTTTTGATATAAAACTACACATGTAATAAAATTTCGTCACTTCTAATCTATCTATACAATTTCTTGAGAGTAAAAATACGTACGTGCATCCATTTGTGATAATTCCATTTATGATTTAATATTAATCCCAGGTCTACGTAATGGGCACGAAATATTGTATATTTCATTCAAATGCACTCATCAGTCTTGAGCCCTATTTTTAGAGAGCAAGAAATTTCGACTTCTATGAGCATATGAGGTCATCTTCGGTTTTCCGGGTTTAACAAATGTCAAATAGCTCCCTACTGATATTTGGGCTAATTGAAATTGAATTTGTAGGATCTTTTGGAACAATTTATTAAAGCCAATAATGTTCGAATGAAATTTAAACGGGCTATTCCAGGATTTTCCAAAAAATTGTCATCAATTCTTATCTATTTTCTAATCCATCATTCCTCAAGGTTGGGGGTTGTGGCTTTGTGCCATTATCCAAAGTGTCCAATGATTTAACACACTGAAATATAACTAATGATTACAAATAAAACAATCCGTTCTCTCGTAATGAGGACACTTTAATCCCCCAAATATTTTTTTTGTAATCTAAGCTTCATTAAGATTATCAATGAATTTTGAATTGTGCCTTAAAGAGTTTTATTTTTTTGAAAAATTAATATATTTTGAAGAAATCCCTGGTCCAGCGTTCAATTCCTCGTAATATAACATTTTTATGATTATTTCCCCTATTTATAAAATTCCGCAAAAAGCAAGTTGGATTTCATGCGGCTTCTAATCCTAAGTTAACTCGGCGAGATAATCATTTTTAGAAATTTAGCGGAGCACTCCTTCGCCTGACGTCTCTTGCGAATCTCATTTCTAGACAATCAAAAAACAATCAAAAATATTTTGAGCACACAAAGCTATGATATCAGTATACCTAGTCTACATAATAAGAATTTTTCTATATCTTACAAATTGTAAGTTATGATACAATACATACAACTTAAAGATACGAAAAATTAAATATCCGTAATACGTACTAATATACTTTTATGATTTTATCATATTAATCAAGAGTACTGATAGTTATAACCACGATTTATAGGTTGGAAGAGTTGGATTTATATTTAATGCGAGTAAATTATTGTACAATACATAATCATTAATCATTATTCGTTAATCATATCATATCTCCTAAAAGGCTAAAACTACTTGCACCTACTTATAATGAGAGAAACTGCACTTAACTTCTACGTAACACACCTAATTTATCGATTGACAGTCTATTAATAAATCATAACCTGACTAAATGATCAATTATGTAACTAATTATATGTTGTTATCAAGTTGAGACAAGTGTTTATTGCGCTGATAAATTGAATTGATAAATATGGGCCCAAATCAATAAATTGAAAAACAGTTTGTTCTAGAATTCTCAGACTTGATCAATACCGGAAGTCATTATGGGTCTGGTTAAAATTCTTTCCGTGTTTTTGATCGGAACAACCCTGGCGTCGGCCCTGGGTCCTCAAGTTCAAAGTCAAGATCAATCCCCGAGAGCGTATACTAAATCTAATAATTCTTAAATACTTTACAAAAAATTATACAAGGCTTATTTAATCATTTCCTCATTGTTTTCCAGGACCTTTCATAACCCCATACTCGACTTTGCTTCGCCTGACCCGTATTTTTATTGAATTTCAATTAGGTGGAGATTTATTAAATATTGTATTGTAAAACAGGTTCATTCACTTCGACGGAACCTACTACTATTTGCCTCTATGTACAATTGCATTTGTTTTATAAGAATACCCAAATAAATAATCTTGCATCTCCAGCTCAGAATAATGGAATAACCCTGTACAAGTCGAGATATCTTACTGATTTCCGAAATGCGGAAAAGAGCGAAATTTATCGAGCACCCGATGGTTTTTATTTTTGTTTATGAATATTTATTGAATGAATTTATTGAATGTTCGCTAATCCTAAATGAAAGGTCTTATGGGACTTTGGGCTCCAGAGATCCATTATATTTGGGATGAATATTACATCTATTTTGCACTAGATGTACGATAAAAGATTTAATATTTCAAAGCAATCGATATCTTGCTACAATTTTATTGTATACTCATGTAGGATGGGGATAATGCCAACCATCGAATGTATGTAATTAAAGCTCTGGATCGGGCTAATCCGTTGGGGGAATGGACCAGAGAACAAAGGTTGGAATATTACAAAAATATCCGTATATGGAATAATTTTTACAAATGATAACCAAAATTAGGATGGTCGTTCCTGGAGAAGATTTCTGGGTAAATTCAAAGAGCTTGTTATACACTACATATATAAATTATAAATTCGTATTAATTGTAAATCTTTTAGGCAATTGATGCAACACCTTTGCTGTGATAAAATAACGAAAGTTTGCATAATTCATTAAATTATTAATATATCGAATTATTACATTTAAGATATGGGAATGGTCAACTCTATCTAATATGGTCAGGTAGGGAAATGGATATAGGTAAAAGATTTTGATGCTACCTAAATATTCTGAATTAGGCTGGCCAAACATTGACTCTGGATTTCCACAAGTACGATCGATAACTAATTAACTAGTGCATTGCAATTGTAATGCAATACATTAATATTTGCCACTATACTAATTGTTAAATTATTAAATTCTCCTCCTTCAAATCTGAAGAACCTTTACATTGCCCCAATGAGGTGAAATTGAATATTCTAATGATCCTATTATCAGTATATCCGGAAAATGCATAATATTAATCAATGCATATGCCTACAGCGATCCAATGACAATTTCCGGGCCACGAGTTGAAATAAGGACTCCACATAGGTATAGTATAATGATATTTAATTTTAAAGTATTAGATAATGATATTAAAGTCTATTCGATTTAAATTTTATAATTTTAGCCATTGGGATCAGATTGGTGCTCCACTTAATGAGGTATACATATTTTAATTTCCTGAAATGCCATAATTTAATGATTTTTTAGGGTCCTCAAATTATTCAACATATGGGACGAACATTTGTTATATTCTCTGGCAGCGGAAGTTGGACTCCAGGTTTGAAAAAATACAGAATTAAAGTTTCATAATTTCATTGATTAAATTGGGAATTACCCGAATCGGGGATTACCGAATTTCAGATTATTGCCTCGGGATGATGGGAATTGATGAATTGAAAGATCCATTAGTTAAATCAAATTGGTATTTTAATATCAGCTTTTACTACAATTCTTTTAATTAAGGAATTTTTTAAATAATTATTCTTTGTTGTTAAAGGTGGGATGATGTGGACAACTGTGTTTTCTGGAGAAATGGTTTGCTTAATCAAATTATGCACCAAATACTGATATTTATCCTAAAATATCTCTTATCCGGGCCTTAGATGCCCAAAGTGTTTATGGGACAGGTCACGCTTCCTTTACAATTTCCCCTGATGGGACAGAAAGCTGGATTATCTACCATGCTATGGAACGGGCTGATGGTGGTTGGGAAAATAGGACAGCCAGAGGTGTGAAAAATATTTATTTTGATAGCAATATTGATCGTAAAAATCAAATAATTTTTTATGCATATGTAAAAGCCGAAAGATTCGGATGGAATCCTGATCACTCACCAGCCTTTCCACGACCTTCGGGATTTCATGTTCCTCTTCAAACACCTTCCGGGCAACCTGAATGAGATATTCTATAATTTAAGATACATGTATTTAATTTTAACAAGATAATAAAGAAGCAAAGATATAAATTGGATAAATTGGATTTAATAAAATGCTAATGCACTATTTGAGCAGCAAAAATTAATAATAGATAGTCGATTATTTATTTGTTCAATTTAGGCATCAACTTTACAATGTAAAGTTTACATTGCATTGCATTGGCATCAAGATTGACCTGACAAGTGACGCAATTGACATGCAATGCCACAAAAAGTCTCAATACTCCCCGTAATGGATTTGAGCACCCAAACGCGGCAAAATTCCTTTCAAATAAAATGTAAATAGAATTTTTGTCAAGTGCTCATTAATAATTTAATTGCAGTCAAGGTTTATTCAATTAATTAATTAATTAGCCAATTACTTAAATCATTAATTAAAACTTTGTGACTGGACACCTTCAAGTGTCACCGAACAAAAACAACCATCCTCCAGTTGGACATGGGCCAACTTGCCTTAACAAAAAACACTTGAAATTTCTATCTCTAATTAATTAAGAAGAGTGCAAAATGAGTCACCTTTCAATTAGCGTAATAACCCAGATATTTGGCAAGGAGTTTGCTACAAAATTTGAGCACCTCGTAAGTACCGGAGGACGAGGAGGAGGAGGTGCCAAGAATGATAAGAGCTCGAGGAAGGTACCGGCTCCAGGGCCCTTGACTCCAATTAAACCTAGCAAAGCTCCAAGGATCTCTGAGGACAATGACACGGGGCCAGCAACAATACCCTCTTTGGCATCTTCAATTGCGTCCAATTCAAGGGCTCTTCCAGTCCCTCCGCAGACCGGAAGTAGTCAGCCTCCCAATCCTCTTATTGAGCTTATGAGAGAAGAGATTGAAAAGGTGACAGAACCCGAGAGGAATTACACTGCTATTGACGGGAGACTTGGTCCAAGTAAGAAATAATATTAAAAAGACCTTTTAATTAATTGAAATTTATTTAGGTGTATCCGAGTATGACATTTCTTCACATTTTGGGTCATTTATCGTCTCTTCGGATCATTTGACACTTGTAAGAATTATCCTACTATTCATTATTCCAGTTCATTTAATCCAATTTGATCATTTTGCAGAATTCCCAGTGCAATTTTGGTTCAGTTCGGTCCAATGTTTGTGTTTATAAAGGGAAATGGATGTATGAAGGTACTTGAATAAATAATTTATTTGTAAAGGCCCCAATTAAATAATATTTTGGATATACAGTTCAATTAGGCACAAAAGGGGTCATGCAATTGGGCTGGTCAACTTTTAATACAGTATTCAACCAAGAAAAAGGGGTAGGAGATTCTACAGACTCGTATTCTTATGATGGGAACCGGAAACGAAAGTGGAACAAAGTGACAGCCCCTTATGGGGAATCTTGGCAGGTTGGAGATCTCATTGGATGCTGTATTGATCTCACAGAGGGGAAGATAGAGTTTTACAGGTGATTTTAGTAATCAAATTAATCAGCTAATATTTTTTCTTGCATAAAAAGGAACGGAAAGCCACTTGGAATTGCATTCAATGACATTATCAGAGGTCAAGGGATTGCATACTTTCCTGCAGCAAGTCTTTCTTATCAAGAAATCATTACAACTAACTTTGGAGGATCCCCATTTCAATTTCCTATCCCGGATTACCTTCCAATTCAAATGCTGAGGAATTCAGAGGTGTCCAAAACTGATACACTTCTTGGCTGGCTCCAAAAAGTTCTGGATTCCAAACTAAATGGACAATTGAACCAATTTCATGGCAAGATTGAAGAGTGGGACACCCTCATCGTTATCGCCAACAGTATTCTCCAACTCATTGGACCAAAGTATGTCATCTCTTTAAATTATTTGAATTATGAAATTAAAAATTGCATTTTCTTTCAGCTTATCATGTGCCTTTGTCGTTGAACAAAGTATTCTTCCATTCTTTGCTAAAAATATGGATCTTCCACCAAAAGCCACTCACTCGGACAATTTCTCGGCAAAACTGAAGGCTTTGGTGCTCTCATCCACTGGAAATATCCCTTCTAAAATTGAGAAACTTCTAAACCTCATGTGGACCTTTTTAGAGGCATGAATTTTGGCATTTAATTTTTTAAATTTATTAATTTTTATTTCATTTTACAGAATGATGAAATGCGGAATTGCATGGATCGAAGTATACATTGAATTCTATTTATCCTTATTTTCAAGTTATATTTAATTCTATTATCTTGATTCTTGCAGTGTGTACTATCCTCTTCAGCTACATTAAATCAAATTCCCTCTCTCTCTGTATGTAGCGTATTAAAAAATACAGAATCCCTTTCAATTAAATAATTGTTTTATTTTCAGTCTGTCCTATGCAGTATTACTCGCTGATTATTCTTAATATTCTCTCAGAACACAAGAAAACGAGGCGTCTTTTGATTCATCAAATTCTTTTTGATAAAACCCAGTACGTGAATTTTCTATTTTTTAAGGACTTTTTCCTAATGACTTTTAATCCCAAAATTAGCCGAATTCTGTACCTTTTGCAAAATCGCGAGCTGGATGATTTTATACTGCAAGAAGTCTTACCTCAATCATGGTTGAATTTCTTTAAAAAAATGTTTTAAATAATTTATTTAACGAATTATCCTTAGGTGGTCTGATCCAGCTCAAAGAACAAAGGCGTATAAGGATGCATGTGCCTCTCTCAAGCTTAGTTTTGAAAGTAAACTTGCAATATATCAGAATTATAATTTATATTATTCGCAAATTCTAATTTATTATTTCTTTTAGCAATGGAGAATGCTCAAATTGCGCTTCTGAAGAAACTACTTGATAACAATGATGGTAAGAAATAAACTATAAGGGAATATGATGGCACTTGACATTGAAAACACCGTTTTTTAGGAACGGATAAACGCCCTTCATCCCGAGCTCTATTTCTCCGCAAAATGCGCCTGTTTATTCGAGATTATTTGAAAGTACGTAACTCGTATACATTATTTCTTAAAGCCTCTATCTAATTTTAATTTATTTTTCTCAGCCTGGATCCCCGAGTCAAGCCGCCAAGGACAAATCCCTATCCGCCTTTTTTGTCCTCATCAAACTTGTGTCCGAAATCAAAGCTCAAGAGCTTCAATCTTCGTCCGCTTTGCTTCCAGATCTCCCTCCATCAATGTTTTATGATACCTCAATTGACTATATGGATTTTGATCGGATTGGAGGGCTCTCGAGCTTCCTCTACAAAACACACCATTTGGAAGTGGCGACAAAACTCAACATCCCTGATTATCTTCAGCCTGAAGAATCCCCTTCAAGCAACGAGTCATCTCAAGAGTCTTCCCTCTCCTCCTTCCTTATGGATCAAATGTCAATACCATCCAATCAAACTACTCAAAGAACCAATGATTCAGCGGTCTCAGTCACTCTCAGCCAAGGTCGGCCCTTGACTAACCTCAGCGAAGCTCTAATTGCAGCCTCTAATACCACCCTCGATACCTGAAGTCCCTGAAGATCATCTTCATACAAATACCCCTGTAAATGTCGGACCCGCTCCCGTCCAACCTCCTCCTCCTCCTCCTCCCCCGCCTCCTCCACCTCCCCCACACCTAGAGGCTGCCAGTGCCCAAACTCAAACGGATGCAGCGAGTCAACGGAGAGAGATGATCACGCGAAGGATCCCATTTCTTATCCCTGCTCTTGCGTCTCTTTTCCCAGAGATTCAAAGGGGTCAGAGAGATGCGAATCATCGTGATGTAGGTGTGTCAATTTCTACTACTTCATCTGGTGAGGACATTTCAATTTTTATCATTTTAGTCTGCTACGCTAATGTCAAAACGGTAACATTCTTCCCTTGCAAACACCGATGCTGTCGAACATGCATCATCCATCATTTGATGAACCGTGGAGAGTGTTTCTTTTGCAAAGCGCTGATTAAAGAGGTGTACACTGATGATGGTGTCAAGATCCACGACTCGAACGACTCAAGAATCAATTTATCACGCACTTCCGCCGAACTTTTCCCGCACATCCTAAAGCCCGTTTTTCTCTTGTTAATAAATTGCAGAATATAAATAATTGCTTAATCAAAAAATAAGAGTTTTTTGTACGATGATACCCTTTAAATTGTTTTTTTACTTCCTCCTCCTACCAAACAGTTATATATAAATCATAATTAAATGTTAATCTTCTCAATAAACTCGAGGAACTTGCTAGGAATCTTGTCAAAGGAATTAATTAATTAATTCCTATATAAGAAAATTAGGTCAGAGTTTAGT
>JAAZTK010000799.1:0-17297 GCA_036507255.1 Megalothorax incertus
GATAAAAGCGGTTTAAATTAATTAGCGTATATTTTGAAGCAAATTATTAATTATTAAATATTTTAGGAAATGAGATTGTAGAACATGGTGGATATTACCCACCATACACCTCAGCTTATGCTCTATATCCTTCGCTAAACCTTGCCATTTTTACCACTTTTAATGGACCTGGTTCTTCAACTACTTATCCGCCATCATTGAATACGGCAATTTTTAAAATTCTTTCAGGTTTGATTTTGATTTGGAACTTTTTTTGATAAAAAATTTGGGTTTAAAGGAGGAAAATTGGAGGATATTAAAATACCAAAAATGGCAAAAGAATTACGAGACGCCATTTATCCGAAAAATAATTTTGCGTTGAATCAAATCCCACTGAATTTAGAAAATTTGCCAAAAATGCGAGGACAGCGTGCTCCAGAATATGCTGGATTATTTGGGAATGCACTTCACGGTACTTCTTTGCAAAATCATGCAAAATTATTTGTCCCATATTTGCAAAAAAATTCACAGGAAATGTCGTTATTGAATATCGAGCTGGGGATCCAAATGGCGAGCTATATGTCCAATTTGGTCGTTATGCTACTGGATATCTGATTCAATATAATCCAGGATATTTGATCCAGGTTGATTCTCTTATGGTAAATATATTTGATTAATAAGGTTAATAAATACAAAGTACAATATTAAAAAGAAATAATATGTAGCACTTTGCGTTTATTTTCAAACATACTGTAGTTTCATGACACATGGGCTGCTGGAAATTATGATCCAATTTTATTTTGGATGGACATCCCTGATTCTGATACATTACATCTTGGGGCTCCGGAAGATCCAGTGATATTCAAAAGGGATAAGACTATTGATACTTTTCCAGACCAAGTTTGGGAGGAGGGATCTTGTACCCCATGAGGGTGACAATGCCAAATTGGAATATATTTAAAAATTTTGATTTTAAGCATTTTTAGTACATTTTTTCCAAAATGAGTAATTTTAGTATTTGTAGAAAAAATTAATTACTTTTAAAGTATTTATCAACAATTATATCAATTACTTGTGTTTTGGTGGTAGGTATTGTACCTACATACTAGGTATGTAGGTACTAGGTACCTATTATATATACTTAAATGGCATTGAGGCTCAAAATAGGTCCAAAATCAAATAAACTTATCCATTTAATTTATCGTTACACACATATGCTAATAAATTATCGAATGAAAATTTGATTTCAGAAAATATATCATAATATTTTTTATTTTTAAAACAATGCAATGCAATTTTGCAAAAATCAACTCGCCTGATTAAAAAATATTTATGGGAAATCATACAATTGTTGCATAAATAGATCCGCTAGCAATTCCTACGTAATCCGTGATTCCAGACACCGCTCAGAATTAAAGATCAGATAATTCAATATATAATTTTTATAATTGAAATAACAAGTATCTTTTATTATATAAAAGTACGAGTTTATGAATTAAAAAGCTAAATTACGGATAGAGCCTATATAAACGCATGTAAAACTTGATGAAACTTAATTATTTGATTGCAATTTAAAAAAAAAAAAAATGGAACAAATATATAAATTTTTCATTTTTTTCGCATTCCTGGCTATTTCCATTCAAATTGGTATAATAAATTGTATATTAAATAATATAATTTAATAAAATTCTTTAATTTCAAGCGACGGCTAGCGATCATGGATGTCCCGGAAATGCCGAAGAATGCAACTCTTATTGCGCTTCTCAGAATCCCGGCCGAAAAGGAGAATGTCAAAGGTCATGGTACCGTTGGAGGTTACAATCGAGATGTCATTGCTCAAATGACAATGGTCAGGGACTTTGCAAACGACGAGTTCTTGGAGTTTGCGTTGATCGGCTCCAGATCGGCGTTCAGTGTACCACCAATGGCAGTGATGGATCATGTACGCCAACATCAGGTTAATTTATATCAAAATTGAATTTGAAAATAAAATGTCATATTTTAAGAAAAGTTTTTAAAATTTTATAAATAAATATACCTATCCGTATAGAAATATGCTATGAAATAAAGTTCTAATCAAAATCTTACAAAAATTGTATGGACGATTTTTCCATTTGAATCTAATCACAATTTTGCATGCTTATTCTTAAATTAATTTTATATACCTATACGCCTCGCTATTGATCATGTCATAGGTCAAAGACGGTTTCTTCCTGATATCTTTAAGACATTTTTTCTTTTAAAAAATTACCGTGTTTTAACACGAGAATGTCTAATCCTAAGATGTCTAAGCTAGAGCCGTCAATACCCAGATTTATTCTCAACAATAGGCTCTATCAGAGGAATCAGGTAAAATAAATAACTCATTTCGATCATTAGAAATTTAGAATTAGTTATGTTCATCTTTTTTTATTGACCACTTTCTTGGACTTTTAAAAAAGAATACAAAATTAAGTTCATTTCGAATTCATGAGTTTTATGGTACAATTTATATATGTATGTACCTACTCTACATACTAATTCATTGATTAATACAATATTTACATCAAAATTATAAACATTATTCTAATTAAATTAATAGATTTTTTTTTTAAAAAAGGACACCATTTCAGTTGGATTCTCGTTAGCTAGGGCGGGGTTGCTGGTTTCAAGGTTGGATTTGGTCATTTAGGGTTCTTCTTATTCTACGAGCTATTCGTCGTCCACTTGGAGGAGATCTAAATTGGCAAATAATAATGTCGTTAAAAATTTTATTAAACGGTTCTTGAAAATTTTAAATTAAGTATGTACCTGGTTGAAGGATTAGCAGGACCTGGAGATGGACCTTGAGATGAACCTGGAGATGGAATATGAGGTTCCATTTCTGGGGGTTGTGCAAATGTTCTATCCCTCGAAGCTCTTCGATTAGGAAAACCACGAAATCTATATTGGCAAATAATAATATCATTAAAAATTGTATTGTATTGGTCATTAAAAATTTAAATTGAAAGTACCTGGTAGAAGTAGAAGGACCTGGATTCATGGGTGGAAGACGTGCAGTGCCTCTGCCCCTACCCCTCGGACGTTCGGGGCTACGTTCACGTTCTATTTCAAATTGGCGAATAAGTTCAAGAAAGTCATCATCACCAAGAGGGGCGGCATCAAATTGGGATTCATCGGAATCAGCATAAGTTATCATTCTCGCAAGCTGTTCTTGCTCTAGTTGCTCCTGTTGTTGACGTAGAGCCTCTTTCCGCTTCTCCTCCTCAACATACTCTTTCCTTTCTTTGATAACTTGATTTCGCTTGGCATTGATTTCTTCCGGAAGAAGTGAGTAAATGCTTTCAATTGTATTGTCCACAACCGCGTGTCGAGGATGGGAAGTCACATGAGTTCGACATATCTGTAAAATTAAATTCATTTCCAAAATATAAATCCAATATGTAATTTCCTCGAAGTTCATTTAGGCTTACTGGACATTCGGGCTTATCCTTAATCCAATGATGTATACAAAAATAACAAAAGGTATGTCCACAGTTCAAGACAGTAGCCTATAAAAAATAAAATCCGAATTTAATTTAAAGATTTAAATAGAATGTATAATTAATTGAAATACCTCTACGAAAAATTCAGAGCAAATTGTACAATTAAACTCATTCTCCATAATAAAGAGGATCTTTCTCTTCCACTCAAGATCTTTTTCTCCTTTGGCTTGTTCCAACTCCTTCTTAATCCCATTCATCGCAATCAAATGATCCTCCTTCTGAATCTCGAGCTTAGAATTGAGGACTTCCTTTTCCATTGTAAGCTTTTGGATCTCTTTTTTGAGCTTTGAAATCTCGTCATTGTCATCCGAGGATTGGACTTCATTCTCTTCCTTCATTATCTGATCCAATTCTTCATGCATGTCCTAAATGAAATAACAAGGGAATTCATTAATTAAAATATAGATTAAAATAAATAATAAAATTAGATAAAACTAAAAGCGATCTTATTCAAATTACAATGCAATGAGAATCGAGTTTATTTAAAATTTAAATTACCATTTTACAGTGCTCCGTTTGAACCAAAGATTCTTTGACCTCACCAATTTCCATCTTGACTTGGTCTAATCGATGATTTATTTAATTAATTAAAATTTAAATAATATTTGGAATTAATTAAGTAAGTAATACCATCAATAGGCGGAAGATCCGCCGTGTCAACTCCCACAGAATTCTTCTTCTTTCCGGCGGACTCAATTTCAATCGCTGAAAAAAACAATTAATAAATTAGTGAAATTAAACCTGTAATTAATTGGTAGATTTAATTATATACCTTTTAATATGGCCAACCTCTCCAGACTGGACTTTGACATTTGTTTTGCAAAGTTTTTTACATAAGCCTCGCCAATTATTTTGCTTTCAATTAAATCTTGCTGTATTCCAATTTTGACATCCTCAACTTTTCGTAGGAGCTCCTCCAATTGTTCCAAGAGCTTGTCCACATCCTCAAGCCTCCCTTGACAGCTCTGGCAAAGGTTAAGGTCATCAAGGAACCCTTGGACATCCGGATTTGTTGAAATTTTGAACAATTTTGAAATTGCAAGGCCACAAATCTGGGATCTTGGTGTGTCATTGGTGAATTCCAGTTCTCTTATAAATATTTTGTAGCAGAGCAAACAATCCATTTTACTGAGGTGGTGGTGGTGGTCCAAGTGTCAATCAGCAGTTGTCAGTGAAAAATTAATTATTTCAAAAACAATTTTTGGTCCGAGGAATTTTTGTCGATTCTTACTAAATTCCCCCTGAAAATTCCGCGCGAAATCAAATTCAGCTCGGAGTCTGGGCCCATTGCATCGGGGACAAATCGATTTTTAATTAATTAGAGTTAATTAGAAGAGGTTAATCACAAAATACGACATCCGGGTGTCATTACCGAATTTTGGGATTTATTTTGGTGTCATTTTGAATCGGACAAGTGAGCTGAGTGGATAAAAATAGCGTGTTTTGTAAATAGTGAATTCTGAAAATGGGTAATTTTTCAATTTTAAAAAATTGACATTTTTGACAATTGTGAATTGTGGTTTATAACCTCTTTTGATTTTTAATTAATTAAAAGCCTACCTTAAAGGATAATTCGACAGTTAAAAGTGAGATAATTAAGACCATCTTCTCGTGGAGGAATCTATTCGAGGTTTCAGGTTTCTCTTTTGATCTTTTGAAATATAATTTTTTTAAGTTCCTCAACTAATTTAATTATTTTCTTTGCTTCCAGGTCCTCTCTTGAATCTGATTGTCATTGACCTGCGGTTTTTGCATTTTTGGTGCTTTGTTTTTGGTGTTTGACGGATATTTCTTCAAAAGTAAGCTAGTTTTGACTCGTGTTGATTAGATTCTAGTACGGTAAAAGAATTAAATGATGAGCTAATCATATTTTTTAATTTTATAGGACTGCAAAATGGAAGTGACGGGTCAATTGAAGCGTATTAATGGGGATTTCGCACCAGAAATCGCTTTGAGTGGGGATATGGTAAGTCAAGTGATTGTTTTTGGATGTATTTGATTTTAATTTTTTAAATTCAAGGTCACATTTGGTAGAGAATTGAACAATAATGTTGTATTGAAGAGTTTGCACATTTCTCGACAGCACTGCACCTTTGAATATTCAAATGGAAGTTGGCATTTAAAAGATACGGTAAATTAAAAATATAATCTGGTTTTTTAATTAAAAACAATATCTAATTTGAGTATTGTATTAATTTAAAATTTCTTTCTTTCAGAGCACTTATGGAATTCTGATTGAATCCAATCCAATCTCCAAAAACACTTTGATCAAACTAAATCATCTCGATGAAATTGATTTCATTCCCAATGCTGTCAAATATCAATACTTTGTCAAACACCCGATTTCTGACTCGCTGAATAATATCCAAGCATCTCCAGAGCTCATGATAATTAGCGATGATGAAGATAGTAGTGATTCTGAGGCTGAGGATTCTATAATTGAAATGGCGGTTACAAAGCGGAAGCAGCAAAAAGAGTACATTTTTTTCGCAAGAATGCCTAGATTCTCATTTTAGTTTTTTCGTATTTTTCCAGGATTGCGAATCAAAATCTCAAGAAGGTCCGGCAAGATGGTGATTTTGATGACGAGGAACTTATGGATCTGGACGAGGAGGATGTTCAAATTAATCCTCCGAAAAGTACTTCACTTGGAGATTATGGTAGTCTGTTCATGGTACGGAATCAATATTATTGTAATTATTTCAATTCTATTCTAATGACTCCCCTCGTTATTTAATTTAGGACATGGACGAAGAATTCGATCAGATAATGAAGGAAGAGAATGATGTCCAATCCTCTGATGCCAATGATGAGATTCCAAAGCTCAAAAAAGAGATTCAAAAGCTCAAAACGGCAAATGAAGTCCTTACAATTGAAAAGAAGATTGCAAATTCTCAGCTCAAGATTCAGAAAAAGGATCATTTGATTGCGATTAATGGGATTAAGGAGGAATTGAAACAATCCAAAGGAGAGTGGAAGGGAAAGATCCTATCTATTCTTGAGAATGAGTTTAATTGTACAATTTGCTCGGAATTATTCGTAGAGGTAGTCACCGTATTGCAATTAATATTTATAAATCTCATAAATCTTTAAATTAAATTCACATTTAATTTTCTTTAGGCTTCTGTGTTGAAATGCGGTCACACCTTTTGCTATTTTTGCATACATAAATGGATTACCAACAAGCCTCAATGTCCAGTAAGCCTTATAAATTAGAAGAAATTACATATTGTATTTATATTTTGGAAATCTATTTTTACAGGTATGTCGAACTCATGTGACTTCCCATCCTCGACACGCGGTTGTGGATAATATAATTGAAAGCGTTTACTCACTTCTTCCGGAAGAAATCAACGCCAAGCGAAATCAAGTTATCAAAGAGAGGAAAGAGTATGTTGAGGAGGAGAAGCGGAAAGCGGCTGTACTCCAACAACAACGATATATAAATCACGGCCCCCAGGACTTTCATTTGTCTTCTTCGACTAATGGTCTAGCATCTAGCATCGAAGCAATGCAAGCTAGCGTCGAATCTCTTCGGAGGCTGATATTTGCATTTCCACCCATGAATCTACAGCCCCCACGAGTGGGAATCCTTAGATCTTATGATCCTCCTAGTGGACCACGATGAGCTCGTAGAGGAAATTTAAATAACCAAATCTAACCTTGAAAGTTGAAAGCAGGCCCCCTTTACCCTCGCTAACCAGAATCCAATTGAAATGCTGTTCTTTTTTTAAAAAAAAAACACTAATATAAGTAAACTAATGAGTACCTACTAATGAGTAATTATTTTCATATAAATATACTATATATATTAATCAATGAATTACAATAGTACTATGTATTTAAATTTTACCATATATGAAATTTATAAATTCTTATTTCGAAATGAACATAATTTTGTATTCTTTTTCAAACATTCCTGAAAGCGGTGAATAAAAATTTAAGGATCAAATTCAAAACAAATAAGCTCGAAAAGAACGGTTTTTTGCATTAGGAATTTCTGGGCATGATTTAGCGCCTTTAAAATCTTTTTTCCGAGGGAAAGTTTTGACCGTTAAATCTGTTCCAATCAAAATTAATTGTTTTTCATCTAATTAATTAAAATAATTATTATCCTGAGCTAATTAGGTAGTTAATTAAGTTGGCAAAATGAGTGGGGAACTTCATACAAGCGGTAGTTACGAGCGGAAAGAATATTTCGAAGGGATTCTCAAAAATTTGTACCAAAGTCGGAGGTATTTTTTTTAAATGTATTTTATTGGTCATTAAAATGAATGAACTTAATTAATTTTGTGATAAACATTGAATATTTGACATTGTTTTAATTTACAGGCTAACTGCCGATGTCCAACTCCTTCCTGTCAACGCCCTGGACGAAAATGACACTCTTCTTGCTCACAAGAATATCCTGGCTGCTGTATCTCGATATTTTTGGGATTTATTTGACACTGAAGTAAAAACAGGGCCGGAAGTTGACGAGAATGTCACAATGAGCTCCATCGCTCAATGTCCTCCAGGTCAATCTACTTCAAAATTCAAGATTCCAATTGACAAAGCTGTCCTCGAAATAGTTCTCGAGTACGGTCTTTTTTAAATCAAAATATCATGAATTAATTTAATTTCAACAATCAATTGACCATTATTTTAATTAATTAAACCTAGGTGCATCTACCTGGATCAATATGTAATTACTTTGGACAATTGGAAGGGACTGTTGGACGCCTCAAAGATCCTCAAGTTGGACAAGCTGACCCAAATATGCCACGAATTTATCAAGGATCAAAAAGTGACAAAAGAGACTTGGCTCATTCATTTCCAGCTTGCCAAGAACGATGTAAATGGGAAGAAAATCCTGGAGGAGGTCTATGAATTTTTAAAAACAATTTCAACCGAGATTTGTGACATGGAGGAATTCCTCGGATTAGAATTCCACGAGGTAGACCTATATAAAATCAATTTAAATGCTTTCTAAATACTTAAAATTGTTTTTAGCTCAAAATGCTCGTCAATGCAGGTGTGTTTGGAAATTCTACGGACCTTCAAAAGGCAAAATTTTGCTGGTTTGGTTTTGAGAACCACCTCAAAACTACCCATTTGAATGATCTATTCAAACTCGAGCTCCCAAATGTATGAAATTAAATATATCATGGATTAATTTTAAATAATTTAAATTTTTTGATTAATCTAGCATCCTAGGATCGATTCATTGCAATCTTTGGATGAAAGGTATCTATTATAAGCATATGATTTGATTTTTAAGCTCTAGAATTGATTACAAGCATCCCAGAATTAATTAAATTTATTTTAAACAGTTCATCTGGAAATACTGGAAGCTCACCGGATCTCAATGACCCTAATTTCATTCCTCAAGATGTCGGCGAAGTTCCAGAGGTCTACTTTCATTTTTTCAATTTTTAAAAAGCTTTATTAATTTTGTAATTTCATCCTGGCATATTTCCAGGGCCAAGATGAGGTCAAACAAGGTCAGCAATCCACAGATACACAAGTAGCATCATCTCTCAAGCGAAAGGCAGGTTCCACAAAGAAAAATCCACTTCAGACAAAGTCTTTAACCTCTAAAGATGCTCCGAAAACTGTTGAAGACGCTGGAGAACCTCCACAATCACCTCTTGATGTCCAAGCACACGCCTCAAAGAGGCGTGGACGACCACCTACAAAAAAGGAGCTTCAGGAGCAACCACAACCTTCAAAAGCTCCAATAATCGAGAATAAAGAGGTAGAACCACCCTCCCCAAAAACCGTTCATAAGCTAATCGAGTCGACAAAGGGTCTCACAGTATCTCTAGGTCCCCGAGTTGAGGTTAAATTAAAGACAACGGAGCCAGAGTCCATGCAATTTGACGAGGTCATTGATTCAACAACAAAAACTGAGAATATGGGTACACTTTCCGACTCAAGTGATTCCACTTCAAGTGATCATGTTCGAAAGAAGAGGGCGAGGGAGGACGAGGAAGAGACTTCAAGGAAGAATTCAAAGGTTGAGGAGAAGAAGATCTCCACGAGTTCCTCAAATGAGGTCAAGGACAAACTTGACCAGCCTGGAAGCTCATCCTCGGTGGATTCTGGCTCTAAATCCTCCTCTTCTGATGCAAATGGGCGAGGGAATGAGAGTATCAAGGAAATTAAGGGTAATTTTTATTAAAATAACGGATTTTTGAATGTAAATCCCATTTTGGAAATGTAGAAATCAATCTAGATGTTTTTTAAATATGATTTTGTATTGATTTGAATGTAGATAAACCGGCAGGGATCCCTCGCAAGAGGGGGAGGCCTTCGAAAGAGGTCAAGAAAAATGAAAATAAGCAATCTGGAGATAAGAAAAAGCCAGAGGGATCAAAGAGGAAGTCGGAGGGGAAAGAGCAAGAGGTGGAAACAACAAAAACTGGACGTAGGATTGATTCAGAGGGCCTCACGAGAGAGAATTTTCAAAAGAGCCTTCAGGAGATTCTTAAGAATAAGATTGCTTCATTGTCTGAGGTGGAGAAGGAAAAGATTTCATCGGAGAATACTCCTCAGGTAAAGAATTAATAAATAATTCGAATTTAAATGCAAAATACTATAATATTAAATTGTATAGGTGCTCGCGGAAGGAATTGTGGAAGAACTTGGCAAATATTTCAAGGGAGGTGTGTCGAGCATCAAAAGCAAAACCAAGTATAGGTCCATCCATTTCAATTTAAGGTGAGTTTTATTATTTTAAATTCGAATAACCATTTCAAATCGCCTTTCTAATGCATTTTGGGCCAAATTTGGTACTTTTAAAGCGTATTTGCAATCATTTTGGGGCATTTTTAAGTTTTTTAAGCAGAATTCAAGAGTTTTTGAATTTTTAAACCAATTTTTAAGCAATTTTGAGGGATTTTGCCTTTAAAAAATTCATTTAAAAGTGTTTAAGTGGCGAATTTTGATTGGAATATTAAATAAAAACTGAAATTTCATTCATAATTGATTTATTCTTTGATTTTATTCATTCAGAGATGAGAAAAACACCCTTTGGAGAGACCTAATCTCTGGATCCATCAAACCCAGAGCTCTCGTACGAATGGAACCCCATGAAATGGCGTCCCCGAAGATGAAAGAAGAGCGTCAATCACTCCAACTCAAAGAGCTTGAAAAGATCAAGAAATTAGAGATGGAAAGTCTTGCGGAGACAAAGAAGATTGAGTTTCTTGCACCAGGTGCAGAGTTTAAAGAATTAATTATAGCAGAGCCTCAGCGTGACATTTCTACAATCTTGATCTCTCCACCTCAAAAGCCCTCGATTGCTCCTCGTAAATGGCCATCAAAATGCGAACATTGCCCTCTAATCTTCCAGAATGATGAGGAAATGGCAGAGCATTTGGAGAATGGACTTGCTGTTGATTGTGGAATTTGTCTCAAGACTTTTGGATCACCTGGCTGCCTGAAGCATCATCGTTCCGTGGTTCATGCAAATGTTGGGGTTAAAATGCCTCAAAGGAAATCGACCAGACCAAAAGGGAATGTTGAATCTCCAAAGATTACTCTAAAGTATTATGGATGCCGAAAGGAGAACTGTCAACGGGTGTACACTGCGGAGGATGCGAGGGACGCTCATGAGGCGGCTCACGACAACCCGTTCGAATGATTAATATGGACATTGTATTGATTGTATTTCTAATGGACTAATTAGTAATTATTTATTATTTATTTTGCTAAGTTAATGACCATTTAATTTCCACTACAATTTTTCCAGCAAATACAGCTATTTGTAGTTAATTAATTAACAATTACTTTCTTTAATTAAATTGCTCCAATTGTAACTTTTCTTGAAGGTGGTGTAAAGATAATAAAGATGAGCATTTTCTAAACTTTAAATTAAATGTATTGGAAAAACTACACTTTACTAATATAAATCTAATTATTTTTTTGATATTTGAAACGCTCTAAAGATTTATGGAATTCCGTCCATCTTATTCGTAGATACCTATGAATTTTAAATATCTAATTAAAGATAGCAGGATTTATTAGGAAGGTATACTTACTCGACATAATCAAAATCAATATTTGAGTAGGCAGCTTGGATAACTGAGGTCAGGGTCCACATCAAATGTGCAATTGGAGTAAATAAGCGGATCCAATCCAGATAAGATTCAATTAATTCTTTGGGAGCATTTTGAGACCCCAAGTAATTTCTTAGCCAATCTTTTTGGAATTCTTTTGATGGATATTTGCTATAATCCACTTCGTTAAGCCCTGCAAAGTTAATTAATTAATTGGGACTTGTACAATTTAAAATTATGATTGTACCAGCAAATTCGCAAAAATGATTAGCGATATCAAGTGGTGTATAATTGATGCCAGCGTATTCAAAGTCAATAAACTTGACTGACTTATCTTCCATTGAATAAATGACATTCCCCAGGAGTAGGTCATTATGGCAAAACCCTAGAGGAATCCCCGATTCTTGGGCTATATATTCTTCGAGTTCCTCAACAGCTTGAGCAGCCATTTCCATTGTGAAAGGGATTGATCCTAACCTAATTTTAAATGATATTTACTCGAATTACGAGTAATTAGATATAGATTAAGTACCTTTCACGAAGATTGGGATCATTTTGCAATATTTCCCGACCCATTTCAACATATTTCCAAAGCCTGGTCCAAATTATGGGCCTTTCCACAGAGGGCTCGAGCCTCCAACCATGCCATTTTGCCATCTCATGAGCAATCAATCGAGAAATTACAGGATCCGTGACTTGATTCGGCGTTAATTGAGTTCCTGGGACAAAGGCGTAAGCAATTCCGTTGAGGAATGTCGCAAATAGTTCTGGACCAGCATCTCTTGAATGCAGAAACTTAAAAAATTGCCAAAAGTTAAGGGAAGCTTTTCGGAAATTATTAAGCTAACCTCAAGATTTCGGATTTCGTGAGCCCTATCGATCAAAAGCTCGGTTTTGACCCCATAAATCTTTACAATTATTCCCGAAGAAGTTTCGGCCTCTGATGGAAAATATCCCACCAATTTATTCGTAATCCCATCCGTAAAAACCTAATAGAATTCGGAATATACGAATGCAATTGAGAAATATGTAGGTATAAATATTAGTAATAGATAGTATTATGCACATATGTATGTCCTAGACCTTTGATTTAACGGTGTGGCCATCGAGGAACCAGGCTGGTCTGATGATCTTAATCACCTTTGTTAGAGCATCCTTCTCGTAATTGTCAATATTAACTTTAACTTGTAATTTTAAGATCATTTCTAAAATTGTATTTTTCTTAAATTTCGAAACTTTATGAAGTGAATGACTTTCTAGTAGTAGGTATACAAAGTTAATTCAAGGGCGTTGTAATTACTAATCACTCATGAATCTGAACTCACGTTAAAGCTTTCAAATGTATCAGTATTTTTCGAGATAAGGATTCTACATCATACAGAATTTAATACGAGTACTTTAAATATCATTGTATCTAAAATCAGAATCTATTATCTATCCTATAGGTAGGTACATATCCATATCATTTGACTTTGAAATTAAATACCATTATCTATATTGTACATAGGGACTATTAGTACTAATACATATTGCATTGATCTTGAATGAATGTATCCTGCTGAGCCAACTTTGGATCTGGAGTGTTGTGTGGATTATTTATTCATTTAATTTATGAATTATCTCAAGTTACAATTTTAATCATAAATATTTGAGTTGAAGAGAAAGCCGTTGGTTTACAAATGCGTAGAGATCAAATTCAGTCGGAAGACGCCTTCGGAGTGCTTCACGAATCACCTCCGAGGACGGCTCTTGAACCTCTGCATTGGACTCTAAAACACATCAAAATCAGATCAAATGTTAGTTTATATTGCGCTTTTAACCATAAATGGTAGATGCATTCCGAAAGAACCGTGGTACAGAAGCCTCAAGAGCGAGGAGGGACTCTTTAAATCGATCCCTGACCCCCACCACCGAATAATATTTCTCAATGACCCATTTCGCTCGATTCAGGGCGGATTTAGAACCGATTTTTCTGTTGGGAATATAATTTACCAAATTAAAATTAGCTCTTATGCAAAACGGTATTTTAACCGTACGCGCAATAATCTAATTGGCCGCAGAAAAATGGTACGGTTAGGGTAAAGTCCTCACTCCCTTCGGGGAAGGCACATTCTGGATCCTCCTCCATCACACAATCATTAAAATCCCTGGCCAGCCAATCTCCTCCTTCAAAAGAAGTCCAAAAAATATTTAGATGGCCGATGGTTATTTCAAAGCGAAATTTACCAGATCCGGGGCTGAATGCATTCCTCAGAGCCACCTCATCATCTGGAATTGCCTTTCTGGCATTAAAAATGCTCATGATATGCTCCACTGGATCTTGTATCATATTTATATAGATTGGGGCTTCCTTTGTGAACCTTTTTAGAATAAGATTAATAGGTTGAGGATATTTTTTAATTATAATTTGATTTACTTTTGATATTGGGTAAAATTGATAAATAGGAAATGCCGGTTGTAGGATTTTGGGAGATGTTGGTATTCAAACCAAGTTACTAGATTCTCCTGCTCTGACTCCAGCAAAAATCTACATATTGTTTAAATAAATTCAGATAATTTTTCATAATTATTATTGAGGTACCTAGGCCAAGGCGTCTTGTATTCGTGTTCGTGATGGCTAAAACCATTGGCCTTTGATAGGGTGCCTAGAAGTTGACCTAGCTCTTGACCTCCTGGTCCAGGAACGCTGTTAAGCACAAGCCAAATGCTCTCAGGGTGTGTCCTTGAAATGAATGAATATATGCCTTATTTTTTTAAAAATTGGATTTTATCAAGAGTTTAAACCTGTTTGTTGCAGATGGGGAAATTTGAGAGTTTTCAGATAAATTTTGAATTTGATGACCTACCCCAACTGACCTTACCATTGCCCATGAGAATAGAGCCAATTTAAGGGTGATGAAGAATATAAAGAGTGGTGCATACCTGCATAATTTATTAGGATTGATTTGATATGATAAATGATTTATGAAAAAAATTATCGTGGATATACAGATATCTTACCAAAAATATTCTTTGAGGAATCGGAATCTTCTCAGCCTTGAATTGCACTTCATTTTATTTAAAAACTATCCATACTCTGAAATTCGGAATGATCTTATCCAGTTATATAATAATATTGGATTACATAAAACTCTCTAACTTAAGAAATCTAATCTAGACCTCTAGAGAATTATAAATGATTTTGTCTGTAGGTAAGTAGACTGAATCTGGGAAGATCCGTTCTCAACTTAACTGTTTAAAATTTAAATGGCATTTCACTGTACCCAACTGTCAAGGGATAATTGTTTAGCCTTAAAACTTGGGTTCTTTTAAGCGAATTGAAGCGGATCGCTTTTGTCATTGTTCTCAAAACTTTGCTTTATATACGAGTACATATACCTACATAGGTACTATAATAAATAATATATGTATGTGACTAGACGTTAACCCTTGTGAGATGCATTGGAACGAATCTTTCTTGCAATAAAGCAATTTTATTGCCTCAACTCAAAAATAGCTGCGAAAATAGATGATAGTTACTTAATTGTGTAACTCCTAGAATAGGTATATACAGGTACATATAGGTGTATAGTAGCAAATAGTGCAATTCCATTATTTATCAAATTATCATATGTGTTGTTATATCGTATACATATTCAAATTAATTAAAAATATAAAATAACAATCAGGTTTGAAATTTTAAGACAATATTTTTTGTATAATATTAAATTTAAACCATTGATCGTCTGATATATTCTCTCCTTTTTTGACATTTGCTTCCAATCTGGATATATCCCGAGCCGCATAATGATTCCATTTCCAAATCTCGTTTATATGAAGTTGCAGAATGAGCCGAACGGATATTAAGAGCTTCATTGGGATTCATTTGTCCCGGATAGTAAATCAATTCCCTGTAAATACAAATATATTAGCTTGATACAAAGAATAATTATTTTGATAACCTAAGTAAATTGCATAAATACAGTCATATTGATCAATTATACATTATATATTGTAATTTATTAATTTGGTACATATATTTGAAGCTGATAATTCAGATATATATTTCCCAAAATAATAAATTTTTGAAAAACATTTTAAACCAAATGCATATCTTTCTCAAATGCTTACCTTTCCGTAATCTGTCGAGGGCTCACAAATTCAATAAACAAAATATGATTAATTGGAATGCAGAATGAAATTGTAAATAAAATAGACAAGGTGGAGAACAGTTTTAGAAACATTTTTGTTACTCTTTTATTTGTAGTGATATACGAGTATCTGCTGAAAATTTATATTATATACTTGATATAAAGAAATCTGATTCAGCTCTTTAATATGCTATTGTATATAATATATCTCATTTAAAATTATATAATGCAGATATTTTCAAATAAATGATTGATATATTAGCTCAGAAGTACAAAAAACCTATAATTTAAGGAATTTAAAAATTCTAGAGTCTCAATTTTTATTTTTAATCTTTAAGTAAAGCCTGTTTTGGAATAGAATCTTACAAAACCTGTTTGAGATTAAAGAAAAATTCGCTTTTAACTTACACCTTTTAGAAAAATATATCTTTTAACACGTAATTTGTATATAATTTGCATAGTCCAATATTTAAAAAAACTCACCGTATAATTAGACATGGATATACAGTACAAGTATGTACATATGAACACAAATGGCTACATATAAATCGTACAATATATTATTTATAGCAACTCGTATGTAAATTGTAAACTACGATATACTGATATACGGATAGATTGACAAGCTGAAAACTCGTATAATTTATTGTATTACATACATACATATCTCTATATTGCCTAATTACACCTTGGACTTGGATCGTTTATTTATATTCCTCCTCTTTTGGCATCTTGTTCCAATCAGAACAAATCCAGGCCCACAAATCTTAAGACTTTGATTAACCAAATACGAAGTTGAAGAAAGGGCAGAGTTAAATCCAATTGGTTCATAAGATTCCCTTTCCACCATTTGATCCGGATAAGAAATAATTCGTCTGTGATATCGTAAAAAAGGAAATATATTAAAGCAAAGTTATGCGGATATTTTAATAAAATATTTGATCAATGTTTTAAAATTATTACCTTTGATCACTTATCTTCTGGGGGCCCATGTCTTCGATAAATGATATTTGTGGAAAGGAGTATGCAATTGTTAGAAAAATATTTATTGTAAAAATGAGCTTTATTAGAGACATTGTGCTAAACTGTTTAACTTGGACAAGATAATAGGTGCATAGTATTTATATCAAATACCCTAGTACCTACCTTTAAGGAAATAATTGGCTTAAAATCGATCGGGAATCTGTGAGAGGTCATTAAATTACCACGAAATCTTTTTGGCTTTTAAACTTCTGGGAAAAAATCAGATCCTTTAAAGGTACCATTTTTAAATACATAAAACTACCTACTTGTATCAAGCAAATTGTTAAATGTCCTAATAATGCTTTAATGAAATACCTAATCCTGCAAACCGGTACTTAATATTTACATTTTAGGAAATATGAGACTAGAGGGGATATACGATAAAATATGTATGTACAGTGCTCTCTCGATATAGCGGACTTCGATATAGCGGAAACCTCGATATAACGGACCCGCAAAAATTCCCCTTCCCTATACCTTCATGTATTGAGGTAGTCAATAAGTCCGTATAATAAGACTAATTAGAGGAGTTAATTAAGTCCTTCCTATATGATTAATTAAGGTACTACCCCTTAACTTTAATGCACATAATATTTGGT
>JAAZTK010000800.1:0-17295 GCA_036507255.1 Megalothorax incertus
CCGCCTCCACCTCCTCCTCCTTTAGTCAGGAGAAAGTCAAAGCCACCGAAATATTTCTAAATCACCTCCCTCGACTCGACTCAAAATCCCAATACTCTTCAAATAGTGGATGCCTCTTTCTAGCCATATTATGGATGAAAGCGGCTTTGAAATTCAGTACGACAACTTTCCTTTGAATCTCGACTAAACTATACTTATCGGAGCTGACAGGATCTCGCTCAATGTTTCAAAAGTGGTAGCTTTTATAGAATTTTCGTATAGAATATAGCCTATGACTAATAAATAATTTTTCAAAAAAAATATAAACCCATTACAAGAAATCTGGATACAAAGAAATATAAATTCAAAATTTTTGCTAATCTAGGGCTGGGATCCGAAACTTAATTCCCCAATCCGATCCGAACTCTGATTGAATTGGGATCCGTGGTTCGGATTGGGATGAAGGGGATGATTCAATCGGATGGCTCCGAACGCGAGGATTGGATTCGAATCAATTTCAATCCGATCCCAAGTGGATCGGATGGGGCACTGAAATCCGTCGGATTGTTCGGATGAATCTGGTGGGATGGATGTCTTAATTTTGAGATTCAAACCCATCCCATTTCAATACAAACTGATTTGTATCCGAAATTTTACGAATCCAAAGTCGGATTGTAGTAAATCTTTGGATTGGGATTTCGGATCCGATTCGTTCTGATATCAAATTGATTCAACGGATTTCGGATCCCAGCCCTATTGGCTATAATACAAATCTGAAGCGCCCTAGGGGGTAAATAAAACAAACCAAAATGCCTTCAATTTCTTCCTCAAATTCATTTGACCATACCTGGAGCACATTTTGAGGAGACTAGGGTGAAGACTGGGGTGAAAGAAATCCCTTTCACTTTATTTCTTGGGTGGTGAAAAAAAATCTTGCTTTCCCTAGCCCTTCAAAATTGCTTTCATCAAAGGTTTCAAAGTACTAATTTATATCCTTGTTTTTAATATACCCCCAGTACAATGTGCTTTTTAATAAGGGATTATATGGAGAACAATATAAGTTGAGCTCTGAGGAAAACTCACGGGGAGTGCTGAGTCGAGCTTAACTGAGAACAATCGTATTATATAATATAATGTGTATGCCCGCATTACCCAACAAACAAGGCTCTGATTAATTTCAGCCAACTCGGAATAATCAGTCTGGAGAAAGTAAGAACAAAGGGTGGATGGAGTAGGTATAAGGTAGATCCTTTCTCGGAATATATTTAATATGGGCTGAGCTTGCAAATATCTATTTACACACAGATCCTAGGTGTTCCCTCGTGGAATTATAATTAATTTAGACCGAGTCAGAAATTTTGGAAAGTAGTGACTAAAGCCTAGAGTTCACTCTTTTTAGCTCAAGGGTTCCTTATATCTATTGTATCTGTATTACAGCTTGGCCAGAAGTTAAATATCCTACATATATCGGTATGCTCGTAGTTATGCAAGGAAAGAGCAGAATATTAAGCTTTAAGCTCCGAGAGGTAATTTACTCACTTGCTCTTCATAAGAATAAATCCACCTCCCCCGAGATATATGCCATTAGCATAATTAGTCCCAAGATTGAAGAAAAACATGGGATTAGTTTAAAATAATTCTAAATGTACAGCTTAAGATTATACCTAAGAATGAATTTGTTCAATAGTCCTTAAATAATCCTAATTATTACGGTAAGTCCAGTAGGGTAAATTCCAACAGTTTGAGATGACTTTTTTTTGCGTTCAATGACTTATGGATCTCATTTCTTGGGGAGAATATTTCCTGACCATTTCAAATCCAGATGTTTCGACTTTCTCCTTGATTTATGAAAGGTGGATGATGTACTTTAATATATGAGTAGTCTCGTATATAAGGTAGGGTCGATATTCCTATCCTAAAAGAAGGCAAACCATTTCACCCGAAAAAAAATACAAAAACCCTTGAACCAAAAGATGAAAGCAAGAGCAAAGTAATTAACCAAGAGTAACCTTTCGTGGGATTAATAAAGATTTGTGAATTAAGAGCTCGGATCTGAAATCTGTCGGATCAATCCGATATCAGATCGGATCCGAAATCTCAATCCAAAGCTTTAAAATCCGACTTTGGATATACAAATTTCGGATCCGAATCAGTTTGTATTGAAATGGGATGGGTTTGAATCTTAAATTAGGACATCCATCCAAACAGATTCATCCAAACAATCCCACGGATTTCAGTGCCCCATCCGATCCAATTGGGATCGGATTGAAATTGATTCGAATCCAATCCTCGCGTTCGGAGCCATCGGATTGAATCATCCCCCCTTAATCCCAATCCGAGTTCGGATCGGATTGGGGTAAATTAAGCTTCGGATCCCAGCCCTGGATTTACGAGTAGATTGATGACTTCATTACCATTTCTACTTTTTACTTGAGCGTCAAATTACATACGATTTTTATCCATTAATTGCAAAATCCCCCAAGTGTGTGGGTTCTGATACTATTCCGGAGTTCAAATGCTTTCCCCGAGACGCCACAACTAATCATCGAATCAAATAACCCCTACATAAATTGGAAGAAAGCGATAAGGGGCGAGTAAGTAAGGGGCTCTCAAAACTTTGCTCATTACTATTCACTGATTAATCTCCGAGTACTTAGTTATGCGCGAAGAAATCGCATGAGCTAGCATAATAGCCCAGTAGATGTTAACTCCGAACCATTACTGCAATCTTTACAGTTCCAACTGGTTCAATGGCTTGTTTTTAAGACTTTCTCTCTCCCTCAAAGGATTCAAAGATCTCTTATGTGTAAAAATGTGTTAAGTTAAAAATGGAGAGTCATTTAAATTAAATCTTGATTTAAAATTTCTCCAAATTCAGGCTTTTCAACCATACAAATTCGCATTTGGAGTGTTCTTCAAACAAAAAAGGCCCCAGTAGGGATCATTAGTTGATCAATCGGATGATTTGATCTAGAATCTAATCGAAAAATCAAAAAGGGTGATCAAATGAGGGAGGAGAAAGTTGGAGAGAATGTGGAGAAAGTGGAAATGAAGTTTGTGACAAGTGAGAACAAGAGAAAGGAGTTTTTTATTCTAATCTTTACGGCGGCGGAGACTTTTCCCTAATTTATCAAACCGACATGAATCTGTCTTAGGAGTTTAAATGCGGTTTAAGTGCATTTTAGAACCCTCTAAAAATACTTAAAATTTTTTAATGAGTTTTATGAAAGGACATTGAACTTATTTATATGAGACTATTTTAAAAGTTTTAAATTTGGAAATGTTTGATGTTGGTTTCAAACTCTTTTTTTGAAAGAAAAGAACCCCCTTTGAACTCTTTCAAATTGAAGCGAGCTGTTAGCGGAATATTCATAAAGTGAAAGTACTTTGGGAGTAAATAGATTAAAGCTTGATTATAGCGGTAAAGTAAGGATTCTGGCTAGATAGAGTACAATGTCCTACGATATTAACTGCTAGTATAGGAAGAGTGTATGTGGATTAGGCAGGCTAATTTTATTACCTTCATATTCCCCTTCCTCCGATTAAATAAACCGGGTAAACCACGGTGGAAGCCCGTCCTTATTTTAATATCAAAATTTATCTAAAATACATTTAAATATCTTTATTTTGGAGTATGTCTCACAAAGATGCCTCAGAATCATGACTCATGAGATGCCCTAGAGGTAGTATATCACAGTGAATATTTACTGATTAATGAGATATAGGTTTAGTACGCATTATACGATATTTACGGATATTTTAATACCTACTTTTCTGAGTTTTTGTGTGGATATTTTAAAAAAATTGTTTTATTGATCTTTGACATCTAAAATCAATAGCAAAGTACAGAGTCATTTGTGTAAAGTTTGAAGTCGGTCGGTCCAATCACCGAGAAATGACGGACGGACAGACAAACCCTTATGTTCCATTTTCCCTCAATTTTAATGAGGACGCTCTCGCGGAATTTCGGGATAAAATGTCTCATAAAATCACTTGCCCCTTAATAGAATCCTCCGGATTAATATGACTATGCAAATGAACTTCAGTCTGCATTTTTTATAGACTCGGGGTTGTTGTACGGATTTTTAGTTTATCTCTACCTTAAAAAAACCTCGGAGCGAAACTAGAAAAATTCGGGATCGACCAGTCGGGATTTAGATTTAAATAGATATAGGGTAAGTTTGTGAGTTTGGATGTGAAACGTGTATCGTGACTTGTGTGTGTGTGTAAAGAGTCAGTATAAAGGATTCTCTTGGCTGAGGAATTCATTTCTTGCCAAGGGTTGCGGCGGCCTTCTCTCCGCCGAGGTTGGCTGGAAGAGATGAAATTTAATAGAGAGAGGCGGATGGAAGTCGGAGAGTGCTGCGGACAAAAGCCAAAAAGTAGAATTGGATCAATGAGGAAGCGAATTTTATTTGCGCAGGATTTTAGCTCTAAAATCCTCTCGCTCACTCCTATTTTTCTACCCAAGCCAAAGCTCGGACTATGCCCTTTTTTTCTCCACTCTCTCTCTCTTGAGGAATCTCTTTCTCTTAAGGCTAGACTTTCCTCAAATACCATACAATCCGTATATATAGAGGAAAAGGAAGTTGGAAGAAAGCTGCTGGAGAGAAAGTCTGGAGAAAGCAATATAGAAAGAAGCCAAGATTTTTGAATTCAAGTAAAAAGTATGTACTTGCTCGACTTTTACTTCTCTTATATACGGATCTCAATCCCTTCTACCTACGAGTAATACTTATTAAATGGGAAACTTATTATCCGAGAGTCGAGAGCTGAAAAAGGAGCATAGCTCAAGGCTCCGAGATCAAAGACAAAAGAGGTTGTTGTAATATTGTGCCAAATCTAATGCCGATATTGCTCGAACTAAACCTAAGCTTGATGTAAACTTGATAATACTTTACAAGTATTATTTATTAAATTATTATATATTTAGGGCTGGGATCCGAAGCTTAATTTCCCCCAATTCGATCCGAAATCGGATTGAACTGGGATCCGTTCGTTCGGATTGGGATTAAGGGGGATGATTCAATCCGATGGCTCCGAGCGCCAGGATTGGATTCGAATCAATTTCAATCCGATCCCAAGTGGATCGGATTGGGCACTAAAATCCGTGGGATTGTTTGGATGAATCTGTTTGGATGGATGTCCTAATTTTAAGATTCAAACCCATCCCATTTCAATACTAACTCATTTGGATTCGAAATTTTTCGAATCCAAAGTCGGATTTTAAATCTTTGGATTGGGATTTCGGATCCGATCTGATATCCGATTGATCCGAGAGATTTCAGATCCCAGCCCTAATTGTTTTAATATCGTATTTTGGAAGAAAGTAAATAGGTAAACCATATTAAACTTGCTTTGATGAAAATGGCATTTAATTTTCACCCTAACTAATTCCACAAAATGATTAGGTATAATGCGTGAATTCATACGCCGTGTAATACTCTACTATTACAAACTACAATACAAAGTATTATAATAAGCAAACTATAATCCTTTTGGTTGGAACTTGTAATTAATGCTGATGAATCCTACTACGCAAATCAAGTTGAATTTCTTTACACATTTGATTTACATCTCCTTTCCTTTGCCATACCCATATTCCAGCTAATTTACCTGTATCTCGTCCAAGCAGAAACCTGTTTACTTTTCCAAAAAAGTTTAGCCCTATCCCCCCACGTTCTCAATTTAAATTAGCTCAAAACTTTTGTAGTGAATATTTGTAATAACTTTTTAAAAGAAATATAGTCCTTATATACCCCAAGGATAGAAAGGTGAAGTTAAGTTAGTCGAATATACCTACCTAATAAATGGGAGCTTTTTTCCATCAAGTCTCAGGAGGTAGGAGAAAGTTAATAATCAAGTTTCATCACTTTGTATTTCCGCTCAAATGCGGCTGTATATTCTCATATGTATTCCCCCTTATCAGCTTTTTTGAATTTTATCACAGAAATAGTATTACACAGCCGTGTAATACTACAATATTTCCATTAGTATAGGTTGGAGCTAAAAATTTAATAAGTTAACATATGGGGAAATGAAAGAGTAGTGAGAGAGAAGCCTCAGAATATCCTCCGAGTTGATAAATAATAAAAATCTCTTCCAAAGTGCAGAAATGAAAGGAACCCTTTGTGTAATAATAGACACAATGTGGTTGGGGAGCCCTTGCTTTCCACAAATCACCCAACTTATTTTGCATGAGGCTTTTACTCGATTTGAGCGGGCCTTCCCCCTCCGCCTGATGATGATGACCGTGGTGGTTTTGGGGCTGATTATGCAGAGGCAATGAATCAGGAGTAGTTTTATTAAAAACGGAGTGAAAGCAGAGTGAAAGCGGAGAAAGCAACTCCACTGGGTAAATCTGTGCAGTTCCTAAATTGTACTCGGCGTGCTTCAAAATGAAATAAACTCGAAGATCGGCCGAAAGTTTGAATGAATTTCGATTATTTGGAATGAGTCTCTGATGAGGATTTGACAAAGCAATGATTCGGAGTTAAATTGTTCTCAAGAACCATTTGAAATTGGCCGGAATCCTCCAGTACTGATAATATCCACTTCTTAAGTGACAGAAAAAGAGTGACAAAAAAGTCATTCTCTCCAAGTATCCGCCATAAATGGCCGTATACTTCAATGTGTCGATCTGTGACTTTTTCGGCCCCGGAAGAAGTTGACGATATACGATATAATACACTAGGAAAAAAGAGATGCTGAGTTGGCAATTATAGTTTGAAATGGGGAGCGGAAAAAGCGGAAAGGGCAATGCTGAAAAAAAAGATTGGGATTTAATGAGAACATAGTCATATAGAGAATGAGGGCTAAGGGCAATTCCCCTCGGGATAAAAAGGCTTTGTAAGCGATCTTTTTCTTCTTCACTCAAATTCGAAACTTTTTGATTTTGATGCAGTATTCCTCTTCCTCCGCCTCGAATTCAATTCAAATTCCTTCGAAAAAGAGCGAATTGTCAAAAAATTGTGCTTTGACGGCCACCCTCGAAAGGACATAATACTTACTAATGTATTAAAAAATTTACAATGAACTGGTCAAATTTGCTAAAAAAAATCCTCGGATTGTTTCGAGCTTTTTCCAAAATTTGGTTGAGATTCTCGAGTAGTCGAGAGTAAATTCACTCACTTTTTGTGCTTTAAAATATCAACAGTATTCAAAAAATAGTATTTTCTAAATACAAATACGAGTAAATATGCTTAGCTGGAAGCCTGGAGGTTTGTCCTCAAGTTAAAAACAAAAGGATTATTTGCATTGCATTACATAGCCCCGAGAGTTGGTCTCTGGATCAATTTTGGCTCGGGAGCCACCTAATACTACGAGTATTTTGCAGATGAGGATCTTTGACTTGACTTTTGCAGCTTTCTCCCGAAATACTTTGATCCTAACTCTTTTCATCTGCAGTTCAAACCGAGTAGTTTGAATGCGAATAATATTTACTATTCATCCTGTACAAATTACGACGAAAAGAGAATATAAAATTCTTCTCAACATCTCCTCCTCCTCCGTGTACTACCATACCTTTGGCATCTCTGCTTTTGACTCAACTTTCTCCAGATGGGAAATGGGCTTGCATTTCACTTGAAGGTAGGGGCTATACTACCTCGTATATCAGTACTTGCGGTTTACTCAAAATCTGCATAAATTTATCTTCCTACTCTTGAAATGGGGGAATATATAGGGGCTGACTAATCAAAGGAGATAGGTAGCTGGAGAAAGTCTACTTTCTCCGACTACTATTTTGAATAGTTCTCATTGTGGTATAGCAGAAATAACACAAGAAATGATCGTAGTGCAATTCAATTTAATAATTATTCCATTTCTCCCCCGTGGAATTAATTTCAATATTAAGGAGGAGTGAATTAAGAGTAGAGAGTGAGATAGGAGATTTGGGAGATCGTGTCGAGACATCTGAAACTAATTGAAATTATCCCCTCGGCTCTCTTTACTCTTTCTCTTTCTCCCGATTGATACTTATTTAAACAAGATCCAGGAGGAGGAGGAGTAAGGATTCCAAAGAAAAGTTTCAATTGAATGTTTAGTTTAAGCACTTGAGTAAATATATAGTTTAGGGGGATCTCATCCTCAGAGAGAGACTCAGAGAAAGGCTAATCGTCCAATTGTTCAATAAAATCGGTTGAAGCCGAGTGGGGCCGATATTTATTTAAATGAGAATCCTCCGAGTGCTTTCCCCAAACTCTCCTTATGTTTTATTTACATATGGAACCCTGGGTTCGAGTCCTCGAAAGAGAACAATCTGAATATCTAAATTTAGAAATGTGCATCCTCACATTCACTTATTATTTATATGTAAATCACTCGGGCCGCCATTTGGACGAAAACAAGGGGAGAGATTAGGATGGATTCCAAAAGTGAAAGTTCCAAACTCGCTTGAATTCCCGATTCGGATTCGGATAAAGTTTTAATACAAAATATAGGATATCCGAATTGTTCATCTTGTATTTCACCAAATGCTAATTCATCAGAGCGAGACACCTTCCAACAAAGGATCCGATAATTCATGTTCTCCGATGAATTCCATTTATAATATGACCTGAAATCCCGAGTATAGCTCTATTTATCAACAGGAATAATATAAAATTGCTCGCATTCGGGCCGTGTAGGCCATTTCTGAATGCCAAATGTGAAATTCTTTAGAAATAAAGGACGGAGGAGGAGGAGGTACGTGCTCGAGGAGCATATTTCAACAATTTCAGCATATCTAATCCCTCGCCATTCCTCCAATACACTTTTAAATCCAAATTTAGCAATCCAAAAGAGATCAAATCTGAAACTCTCCCAATTTCAATGCATAATTCTAATTTAAAAAGCACACTTGTAGACACCCAACCCATAAGAAATACATGTATTGATTCTCGATATTACTCCTACGATATTAGACTTCTAAAAGCTAAAAGCGTCCCTGATCAGATCAGCCTGAATTAGATTTCAGAGGACAAAATCCCACCATATGGATCTACTTTTAATACTTTTAATATTTAAGGATAGTCTACTCTCGAGAAAGATGACCAAATTCAAGTCCAGAATTAAGAATTAAGTGGCCCTCGAATTCCTCCGTTTTTTCGGGTCTTATTTCCAATTCCAATCGGGATGTAGAAAAAAAATCCGTAGGATATTAAAGAGCTTAAGGGACTGAATGAGTCTAAAGTAGGAGAAATGTGATTATTAAAAGGGCGGAAGTCGATTCTAGCTCCTAACCCCCGTAAGACTTGAAACTGATGAGAAATTTCCAATTCAAAGTTTTGGGAATTGAGAGCAGTTGGAGGAGTATTCGGAGTAGGATATAAGAAGGCAATTGTCCCCTGATAAATAAGCACATTTAAATGCAGGGGATGGACCTCGACTTTGCAGATAAAAGTGTAAAAATTTATAGGAGGTGCAAAACTTGACTCTTTGCGAAATGAAAAAAGGGGTTTGGCCTCCGCCTTAAGCTTAACCACCATAAGTGTTCCATCTCATTCTCATCCGGCGTATTTCAAAAAAATCGAGAGCAGTTCAAATCTTTTGGGTACTGGCCATATCTTACTCCTATTTGATATAACTTTGTGAGTATAGGTGTAAAACTTAAGGTATGATAAAAATTCATCTCTTCCACTCTTATTCTTTATTTCCACCTATCCTGAATTTTTTATTATTTCATCCAATAAAAATAGAATTTCATATTCTACTATCCGATATATCTAATACTCGTATTAGCTTACAAGCGACTGCGTAATATTGATAGATTTTTTAGATAAAAATAGGCAGTTTTTGGCAAACATGAAATTATGTAATTTGAACCTGCATTTTTTTAAAATAAAAATTCCACAGGTCCAAATGGGCTTTGTCAAAATCAATTTTTGGAATTTGAAAGCTGTTCCGATCTTGTCTCGAAATATGAAATATATTATGTATTGGAAGCTTGTAAAGCTGATGGATTTGGAGGAGTAGGTTTGAGCATTTAAAAAAAATTAAAACCCACATCCTGCCTGTCGAGAACGCTACGGGGTGCCATCAAGAACCAATACTTATTTAAAACTTTTCAAATTCTTCTCCAATATTCAAGTTACAGGCTACTTACAGCCATACAAAAAAAATACCATGAACAGGTGGAACAAATCAAACTTTTTTTAGCTCAATACCTACATATTTATATCTATTCTAGTACTGGAAATTGTGTCCGTCTCCGTGCAATTGAGGTCAAATTCAAATATTTCCTAATCTTTATACATATATTTCATCGTAAATTAGGATTCGTAATCAAAGATCATTTAGCACCGATGAAAAACCCATTTCTTCAACCACCACCCGGAGGATTGGGCTCGATCCAAACAAAGATAGCTGAAATCATGCTCGAGGAATTAAACTTTCAATTTGGAATTTGCATTCTTTTATTTACTCTCAACTAATGAGCTTCCCATCCCATCATTTCAAGAACTCCCCCCTTAATCATCCAGTTTAGAGTCTCGAGTGCTTTTTACGGATAGGTACCTACCTTACTACCTAATATAGGGTGTATCCTAATACTCGTAGCAGTATATGTAAATGGAAGAGATATTTTAAGATTGGGAGCTCGTGCTCAAGTGGTGAAGGAGGACCTTTCCCAAGTGGGTATGAAAATCATATATCCCCGATCCATATGGAATATATCTCGCTCCCAAATAGTACAATACTCAATACTCTAGTACCAAGCCCATACTTTAAAAGCATCTAAAAATATCCCCGTATTTACTTTTTTTTACATTGAATTGGCCAAAGGAATATACCCTATTATTCCTTCAAGAAAAACTTGCCACTTTGCTTTCTCCTCACTCTGAAATTCTGAATTCCTCGTAGGAGAGACCTACCTTTTTGCAATTCATGCCTATACAAATATAGGTACTAGTAAAGGGAGTAAAAATACAATATCCCCGAGTGTGTAATGTAGCGGAGCGGGATTTCTTTTTGGGAAAGTCTACACTTGCATTCCCTCGCCTCCTTTTTCTTTTTTTTACATATATTACCCAGGTCTATGCACTCTCAAGATCTATAATCTATATACCTATTGCTCCATATTATTTTGAAAAGCTTGGCTATCGGGGATGGATGGTGGATGGAAAGGCTGAGAGTGGATCCTTTAACTCTTGAGTAGATTTCAATTCAATCCGATTCCATCCGAACCGATTCCTTCCCTCGTCAGTCACCCTATTTCTTGCATACTCCATCCTTAGTCTGAGAATCTTTGAATTTTTGCATCCTCAATTGGATTATAGTACTATTCAAGTGTAAGCTGCTCTATATAATACTCCAAATACCTATATTTATCCCTATATTTATTCGAGGATTTTTAGTAGAAATTGCAAACAAACGCGTTAAATGGCGTTGCAAATATTTTGGACAATTTGAGATGAATTTAATTCTTTTGCGAATTCTAAATTTAGAACCACCGGAGGAGGAGGAGGAGGCTGAGGAGGAGGCTGAGGAGGAGGAGGATGAGATGGTTAGAAGGATTCCTCCTCGGGTATTCGAATAATATGAGGGTTTTTGAGTGGGAAAGTGGTAGGAGAAAGCAAAGCACGCAATGCGAAATCTCTCCTAGTATTTCTCCGAATCTCTCTCTCTCGTTTTATCTTTTTCCTCTTCATCCTATAAGGTCTTCCACACGCCTATATACCCGCGGAGACCCTCTTCCCGGTTTTGAATCGACTCGGCGGCGGCGACCGACGCCCTCGGTTTATTGTCCCCACATGCACATATGATTCGAACTATGTATGTGGAACTGAAAGTCCTTAGGATAGGAGCTCCAAATCCCAAGTTGCAAATTGATAGAACCCGAGGATTGTAATACCCTGAAAATATACCATGCTAAATCACAATGAGAATGTATAGGTAGTAGTAAATCAGATATAATATACAGAGCGAGAAAAATGGAAAGTGCTTTCCTCCCGTTTTGGAATTTACTCGTATTCTAGCTTGTGTGAAGATCTATATATTATCACAATTGCTCCCTAAATCAGCTTTAATAGATGGTCTCAGAGTGCTGGGATAAATTTTATTTATTGACTGTCCACATTCAATTTAGTTAAACGATCAGGATTTTAGCAAACATTAATAAACAGCCAGGAAATTGTATGGTAAATACCACTTAATTTGTTACATGTATTTCAAAGACTTTGTTTAGGTGTGTAAATTAAATATAATAGGATTAATACCTATTTCCTTTGTGTGGGATTAAATATACATACTTACAATTGGCAATGGCTTTGAGCCTTTGATGTATTGTATCAAATCAAATGGAAGTTTTAAAAGCTTGAATCAATTTCTTGGAATTCGATATGAACCAATCTGAATATTTACCAATAAATTACCGGATTCGAGTATATTCGTACCTAGCTTATTACTCGTAGCCACATAGCTGTACAATTAGGGCTGGAATCCGAAATCTGACGAATCCGATTGGATTAAATAGAAATCACAATCCGAAGAATCCAAAAGAATTAAAGTCCGACTTTGAATTCAAAAAATTTCGGATCCGAAAAGTTTTCATTGAAATCGGATGGGTTTAAGTCTTAAAATTAGGACATCCATCCGACCAGATTCACCCAACAATCCTACGGATTTCAGCGCCCCATCCGATCCACTTGGGATCGGATTGAAATTAATTCGAATCCAATCCTCGCGTTCGGGGCCATCGGATTGAATCATCCCCAAAATTTGAATGATCATATCTTCATTTTTCCGAAATAAATTCATTATGCAATTTTTCGCCGATTGTAATATTTTTGAGACAAAATGTGCCGAATAATTTGAAATTAGATGGAACGGACTTTTTCATTGTTTTATTTTAAAATGTTCCCAAAAATTTTGTTCAGACACTAATAATAAATAGATTCTAAAACAATCTGTATTCTGTTTTCGAATTGAAATGAGATGTGTTTAAATTTTAAAATTAGGACATAATCCGACAAGGACAAGATTCATTTGAACAATCCGATAGATTTCAGTCCCTCATCCGATCCACTTGGGATCGGATTGAAATTGATTCGAATCCAATCCTCGCGTTCGGAGCCATCGGATTGAATGATCCCCCTTAATCCCAATCCCGGATCCGAACCACGGATCCCAGTTCAATCCGAGTTCGGATCGGATTGGGGAAATTAGGATCCCAGCCCCAGGCATCGGAGAAACCTATTCTATTATATTTGCCATATGCAAGTTAATTTAAACATAGGTGTTTGTAATTGAACACAATTGATTTAAATTTGCTTTGATTTGGGAGGAGATTGTTCTCTTGCACATGAGTGGCATTGGATTTCAAAGTGATCAAATCGACTAATGGAAATATATTGGGAGAAATGGAGATGGAGGGATCCTAAGTAGCTTTATCGGATGCGTTTTTGAGTGAATAATAAATTCATTTCATGTGTCCCAACAAATTGATGTTCTCCAGAATATGTAGCTTTGTTTCTCTCACTCTGATATTTATTATTCTTTTGAATTTAGGACTGCCTTTGACTCGTTTGGGGTAAGTGGCAGCTCAGAGACAGTTGTATGCGTGTAGCTTTTATTAACACAAAGCTTTGCTCAAGCTTTCCCTCGGATCCAAATGTAAAGCGGATTGGAATTCGAGGGCATTGGCACTGGGGGCTGATCTCGGATGAAAAGAATAGAGGGATTTTGCACTATACAGCCTCTACTCAAGAGGAGGAGGAGGAGGAGGATGGTGGGGGGAAATATCGATAATTCGCTTCCTCGTGGTTGGTTTGTGGTGGGCTCTTTGTATGAGTTTTTGCAGTAATAGAGTGAACTATATCCTCTCGAAAGGATCTCCACCTCAGGAATCCTATATTTAATCCAAATAAAAAATGGGGGGCGGGGGGAGTATGATTTATAAATAGTGCCGGCATCCTCAGGCCCAAAGGAGCACTTGGACCAAGTAAATGAAGAGATAGGAGGAGGAGGAAGGCGATTGGGAGCACCAAACACTATTTTTATTCGCGTATACATGCGAGATAGGTACAATACGTGTATTTAGAAAGTATTTGGGGTCGGTTCGATTCGGACAAAGCTCGGAATTCATGAAATGGGAATTCTGGAAGGAGGACATGACTTAATCTTTGCTCCAGCTCTTCGTCCGTGCCGAGTTCACCCAATGTTTTCCTTCGATTAAACTCTAGGATATTACATTTGGATTTTTTGTGTGTGTTGGGGTTTTTTTCGGAGAAAGCAAGGGAAAAATGCACTCAAGAGTAAAATTCATCAACTCACCTTGTCTCAGGAGGAAGATGGTGATGAGGATAAAAGTATAGAGGAGGAATTTCCTAGCAAGGGAGTCCAGAGGAGCCATTGTTATTAAATCCTCATATCCTGGAGTGTGAAGGAGGTGTGAAATTCGGGGTTTTTTAACAAATAGGAAAAACTTTAGGAGTAAATTGTGTAGATTCAGATGGAAAGCATGTTGTTTAAAGGATTTTGGGCATTTCCCACTGGGCATAGACGCATCTTCCCATAAGTTAATGATAACTCGAAGAAAGTATGGGAGATTAGTAGGGGGAAATTAATTGTTTTAAGAAAAGGGTAAGCGAAAGCGAATAAAATTGATTCCTAGCCCCTGAGGCTTTAAGTTAGCACCATTCTTAAAACACGAGTTTATCTAATATTGGTATTATAGGTAGAAAAAGGATCCTATCATAATCTCGGTTCAATCCTTGGGGGATAACATGGGGGAGAATCCATTATTCCGTGAAAAAATGTAATTGGCCGAATACACAAATTAAATTCACTAACTTCACTTACGTAAGTATATCTATTTGAGAGCAAACTTTCTTAAATTACAGTTACGAGTATAGCTTTCACTTGAATATACCTATACTAGCTGTGTAAACTTTCTCCGGATGATGTTCAATCACTTAAAATTTTGGAGTCAAATCCACACACCTTTGGGGTCACACATGTCGCACACTGCACACTATACAATCTTGTATATCGGGTTAAACTTGCCTCAGGTGACAAGCTATACACGTGCTCTATGAGAATTCTCACTCAATTCTCTCTGGTCAGAAGGTTTATTGTATTCCCCGAGCTAAACCTGACCTGTGAAGGTTGATGTGATATTTTAAGGGGGTTGAAAAAGGGGGGATGAAAAAGTGTCCCCCTTTTTTCTAGTACCGGCCAAGTTTAACCGTATTTTTGTTTAGCAAATTAGGTGTACTCGAGAGTAAAAGGGCTGATTTTGAGTCCTATACACAGAACTCCGAGCAGGTTCGAGTGAGACTCGACTTGTTCGGCTCCTGCTTTGCGAATGCTCTCTCAATCCCGATATCCAAGCACTATCTGAGCCCTCCTCGCCGACTTTCCTACCCTACCCTACCCCCCCCCCCCCATCCATTTACATTTACGTTGGGCCATTCCCAGTGCCTTTACGAGGACCTACTCGCGCTGTATAGGAGTTTGAAGCCCGAGTAGGTATGCTGTGGTGACGGCGGTGGCTCTCTCGTTCCCTCCATGATGAGACTCATACCCCCGGATTCTTCACTTTCATACTACTACGGGGGGATATATACCAAGGAGGGGTAAATGGGGAAAGGAGAGGGATCAAAGGGAGGCTGGGGAGACGGTGGAGGAGCGGCTGCCCCGCCGATTCTCCCGATCCTCCGCGCGCAGTCACTCCAGCCGAGGATCTTTATCGACCGGCCACCCAAATTCCCATTCTCTTTCCCCGCGTACTCCTCTCCAATGCCGGAGACCATCTCCCACACAAAAGTTCGAAGAACCCAAGAGCCGTATTACTCCTCATGCTGGCTTGGGATGAACCCCGTTCATGCAAGTACATCTTGGCCTGGTTTGGGCTAGACAAATTCCTTTGGCTATACATAGGTATATATGTTCAGGCTGTACTTTCCCCACTAGTTTTGCACTTTTAACTTTCTCCCCCGTGGTATAAGATACTACTTATCGTACTGCATAGTAAGTGGCTGTAATAAAGGACGCTCGGATCAGTAAAAAAAGAGATCCATTTCAAAATATGGATATATCTATGAAAGTGAAAGGTATTACCTATATAGGTTACTCCTACGAGTAGGTAGTACAAACTTATGAACCTAATATTGGAGAAAGTATCGTATACCATGAGTAATTTTGTGGGTATCAGTTACATATTTCTCTTAGGATGAAATGCGAGTAATATTAAAAAATTACATAATTTTTTCAATGGGGAAAGTCGACGAGAAATCAATTTTTGGAGAAAGTTTTATTAGAGTGAATTTCCCCATTTAATATTCTGGCTTTTTACTTACATTTTTCATCACTTTTTCTTTTTTTCTGACGACACTTTCTCCTCCGAGGCTTAATCCTTAATACTTAATAGCTTTTTTGTTTGAGTTATAGGACAATTGACAGGGGGAAAGCAGGGAGAAAGCAGGGAAAGTTGACAAAGCTTTGAGATTTGAGTCCCAGTGTGCAGGTTTAAGAATTCCTTTATTTCCTCACCATCGAGGGAAGTCAGTCGGTGGAGATTTTGTTATAAATGTAGGAAGTGGGAGTCCAACTCGACTCATATTTGTCATTATGCCTAGGTACTTTCTCTACTTTCTCTATTAGCGGAGCTTGTAGAATCTCTAAATTCTATCTACGATATGTAATAATCTATGGCATGTATAGGGATTGAGCCGAAAGGAGGGAGCTAGAAAATGACGTCAAATTGGAAATCTTTTATAACTCAGGATCAGGATTAGACCTGCCAGCATCCCACTCTTAAATATATGTACACCTATTAGTAAGGCACTTTTAGGTAGTCCCATATACGACACTTAGATTCTTACTCTTTTTGTCAACAAGATTACACGGTACAAGGACTTTTAGAAGAGTTCCTTAATCTCTTTGACCAGCCGCCTTAGCCAATCAATCTTCATAGGGGCTCTCCTGACGCTTTTAAACTGCTGAATATGAGTATTTGCTGAAAGGGGGTTCCAGTTTACGTGTACCTCCGCTTTTAAGAGGTCACCAGCCGGTTGTCGCCATTCTCTGAATCTCTGATCGATCCCTTAGTACAGAGTCCTACAGACTCCCCCTATGCAATCTAGGACTCGCATATCTAATCTATAGTCAGCTCCTCCGCTTTGGGACCAATTTATTATTACTTTGCTTTATCGAATGAATGGAATACAGTTACACTCTATAATAAAATGCTTTATTTGATTTGATTAAAAACATGAAATCTTAATTTATCCTTGTATATTTAAATTACATTTATTTGGTTCACAATAAACATTGATGGTACATTGTTAGATACAGACGTTGTTTAAAAAATTAATACTCAAAATGAACTCTAAATAT
>JAAZTK010000801.1:0-17295 GCA_036507255.1 Megalothorax incertus
GAGGAGGGATAAATAAATGCGATTTCGTTTCACGGTAGGTGGGTTGTGAAACTTGGAAAAAGTAGCTTTGATAACGAGGATTGGAAAAGGAAAGTCGATCGATCTCCAACCGCCAACCCGCCTCTAATCTCTATTTTTTTTGCTATTTTTTTTTGCGGCTCAACAAGTTGTTCCTGCCTAACATATCCACAGGGGATTTTCTCTTGGGAGAGATCTGTCATTTCACATTTTTCATGCCTATAAGTATATATTGTACAAAAGTATGGTGTATTCCTTGAGATAATCGTATATCCGTAGTGCTAGTAAAAGTAGTAGGTAGCTGGACTTTAATGACCTCATGGCGTACGTGTCACCTCCAAATTAAACCCGACAAATGAAATGTTCACTAAGCACTTAGAAAAGCTCAGGGTTTTTGGATTTTCTAGGAGAATTCTTCTAATCCTTAATCCTCGACAAATGCATATCCGCGAAAAAAAGAAATGTCCAGACCCTTTTAACCCTCGAACTCTTTTTTTTTCGTGTGTCTGCCGAATTACTTGATACTTGGGGGCTTTTATCTCTTAAATAGGTTCACTTGATGCTTCTTTTAGATAAATAATCCTCGCAATATGTGGCATTTTCCGCTACTCATAATCATTTTTCATTTATTTTTTGTGGGTGGACCGGATAATCTACTTCTATTACATAAGTCAAAGCATAAGAAAAGTTATAATTCATGAACTAAATAATTGTAATAATTTCCATTTTATTAAATCTACCTGCTTGAAAATAATAATTGAAATTTCTATAAATATTCAACTCTTTGACAGACAGAATCCTTACAGTTATAGGTATTGTAATACATACGGATTACAAGTTAAGGGCGTATTGAAAGGGAAGATTCTGGTTTGTATTGATTCTTGTAGTACATGGAGAAAATTGGAAAAACCCCTTTTGGCAATACATCATTTTAAGGTACCTTCTCATAAATCCAGCAGGCTGCAGGTTGCAGGCATATAAATTAATGGTAGTATTTCCACGTCCAGTAATTTAGGGGGCCAAAATAGTGAAGAGAACATGAAGATCTATAGGTATAGAGAAAGGAATCATGCATATTTGAAGCTTTCTCTCAAAGTCTTATCCTTAATAGTCGGGAAATTGTTTAGGATGGAAAAAATTTACAAAAATATGCTTACATGTCGTGTAACGCTGTATATCGTATAAATGATTTTTCACATCTAAAAGACTAATACTATTGTAGTACGTGCATATATAATAGGTATATGTAATAATTAGGGCTCCACACTTCATGCAAATAGATCTGCTGTTTTATGCACATAAATATGCGTATAAAAAGGGCAAAATATGCAAATAAATATGCATATAAAAGTCAATAATACCTAGTGCTTGTTGAGTTTTTATGCTATTTTTATATTATAAAAAAAATTCACAGACTTTTTTTAAGATTTTTGAAATTTTTTTGCGAAGAGAAATAAAATTTTGTATAAAAAATTCAAAAATTTCCAATAATATCTAGTGCTTTTTCAATTTTTTTTTGCATCTTTCTGGCTATAATTTTCTGAACTTGTAAAATTTACTAAAATTTTATAAAAGCATGCTCGAAAAATGCATTTTATGACAATTATTTGCAAAATATGCACATAATATGCATATAAGCATGAAATATGCAAATAGATTCAAAATATGCACATATATGCAAATAGAATTTTCGCCAAATTAACTCAAAAAGTCATATTTGACGTTTTCCCAAAGTTTGGTTGAGTTTAAAGAAATATGCATTTTATGCATTTTGCCCAAAATGCATGAAGTGTGGAGCCCTAGTAATAATATTACATGAGTTTGAATTTGATCGCATCCCATAATAAAATTTACTTGTGGAGAAGAGTACGCTGTGCACAGATACACAAAGATAACTTGCTAAACATTAGGAGGAGAGTTTAAAGTTGAAAGCAATTTGGGGAAAGCACTCATTCATCGTTGATTTAATTAGGAGAGCCAGGAAATCACCAAAACTCCCGTCCCCTCTTTTGCATATACCTAGTAGTAGTAGCTTAAACCCAATTGAATGTTTAGTTGGTGGTTTACTACAAACGGACACTTTCAAGCTTTAAATCGAGTAATTCAAATATTTTAAACAGGACCGAGTGCGCACCACCTATAGTATACCCAATTGAATATAACTTAGGATTAGCTTTGTAATAAAGTAGCCTACATTATTAATTTATGCAGAACGACGAGCAATATCGGTTTGGTAATTTAAAATATCTTCTTTATTTAAGGATACAAAAATATATTTTAAATTAATCTATCGTATATTGCGTATTAGTATATTTATTGTATTTGTTAGAACCTCCTGTGAGCTGTGTCTAAAATTTCCGTATATATTTAATGTAAAAAGTAAAATAGCACATAAATCCTTTGAAAATAAAGGCCAATTTTTTTATGTAAACGATACTAAACCAGTACAAGAATATATATGTATATCCGTATATGTAGGTTAAAATAATTAAATTATTGATATTGTATATCGTAGTATATATCGTACATATTATACTATTTCTATTTTTAATGATAGATCTACTAGTAATGTTAAATTAATATTATTTTTTAAGATGGAACTATGTAGTAATGAGAAGAAATATTCTATGACTTTTTTTGTTTAAATAGAGTTTAGGTGTACTTTATTTGTACTTTAACCTCTTAATTTGATAAATTAGACTTGCAGGTTTCCTTCTATATTATCATCATTCCCCGACCTCGTACGCCGATTTCCAAATGTCAACAAGACACACTTTTTTCAAAAGAAAACAATAAAATTCAAATTTTTATTATCAAGTAATCAAATATAATATTTATTTGCATACCAGATGAGTGAAACCTGTAGAAAAGGGTAAGAGGAAGAGTCATATGGGAGAGTAAAGTCCAGAGAATGCTCCCTAATAAATATGAATAGTAATAATAGTTTATTTGGGGAATTTATTCAGAATATATCTTTTACCGTAAAAGCTGATTTGTTCGTGTTGAGCCAAAGCCGACTTAATCTCAAAAGTTTCAATGAGCCACATAGCCAGGTTACATACGATGAGGAAAGTAATGAGTTCTCGACCGGGTTTCTCACTCCTCAACTTTTCTGTATTGGAACACCTTCGAAGGCCATCGATAATGCAAGGGGTTTGCAAAATGACTTGCATCACCTGTAGCATGCAAACCACCATAGCATAATAGTCACGGTGAGCCATAGCCGGTACTATTGTAAATATTGTATAAAGGAAAAATGATGGGAGGCAAAAGAAGAGGAGTAAATCATCTAAAAGTGAGACAGGATGCATATTCACATCCAGTTTAGTAATTTGTCGGTATGCTACTAGTACAGTAATAATCATGAGAAGAAGTAATATAGCCTGAGAAGTTAGATTGACCCATTGAGCGGCAAATCCAGAGCTTGTGTCATCAAGGGCAATATAGAATATTATAACAGAGACTACAGTTCCCACTAAAACTAATAGTCCTGCAAAAAGGCCCTTGTTTGCCGAGTGACAATCTGCATGAATGACGAGATGATTGGTAAAAGAGGTGGGTGGGATATGGGCCTCTGTCCGAGGAGCGATCATCTAGGCAAGAAGAACTTTGCCGCTGAAAACGCCGCCGCCATCTCCGTTCCTCTCCTTTGCCAATGTTTTGCCACATAATGAAGAGAACTCCAACTGTTATTTCGGTATATATTTTTTAAACCTTTAATCATCATAAAAAGAACAAATATGTTTAACTTGCCAATCAGGATGGAGTACTCAATTGAGAAAGGGTAGAGATAAGGGGACATCTTAAGGACAATCTCAGAGATTGGTGAGAATTCCACGCAGGGATCATAAAATGATGAAAATGCCGATGTGGCATTAAGGAAATCGAACACCATATCGTATTTCTCTGCAAAGGGCAAAAAGTGGCCACTAAGAATTGCGCTAGCTGTGAGAATTAACTGAGAGGGACCTTCTTGGTTGTATGAAGTGAGCGGAAGTGCGATGAGGGATCCCAAGTCAGAATGTTCTGGAAAGAATGACCTCTCGGCTCCTAATCCACCTCCATGCCGGTGACTACTGTTGTGCTCCAACATTTTGTGATATAGAGAGTCGGCCGTCTAGAGTAGAGAAAAATTGTAAAATTATTTTTTCAGGGAGAAATAAAACTAACCTCCCTGAGGATGCTCCAAAACCAGAAACAGAGTGAGGCGCTAATGCAATGCATTAGTGCGAACCGGGATATCTCCTGATGACGATTTATTATCACCTTAAATTAAATGTATGTTAATTACACTTTGCATTGAAGACATTCTTTTACATTTAAGACTTACATTTGAATACTTAAAGATTACGAAGAGTAGGAAGAAAGAGTAAATGGGGAAGAGAACATCAAGGAGAAGGTTTGTGACATTGGCACAACGCTCAAAGACCTTTTGATCCTCTGTAGTGAAAAATATAATTTGACGACATAGGAGAAGACCAGAATGAATCAAGTGCACCAAAACAAAACCCTAATTAAATAAAAATTTTAGTGCATTTTATATTTTAAATTAAATTTAAGAAATTTCTCTCGCATAGTAATATTTTTAACCTGCGGCACCAATTTTCAGGTAAAAAGAGCCAGAATGTCTACTCCGACAGAAAGTGTAACCCCGATTTTTATCCCGATTGGGATATTCTTTGCTTTCAAGCACAGCTATTGAGACATGGCTAATGCTGTCCTCGCCAATCTCCTCAGTGGATGCTGAGGCCGGGTATGAAGATGAAGGTTTCTTTTCTCCCGTAGACCAAACATTGGATCCCTTCCTCATCCCTTTTTGGAAACTCCGAATATCCCAATACAAGAATACGAGCCAAAGTAGACCCAATACAACCAAATAAACGCTAAAAACCTAGATTAAGTGGGAGAAATCTATTCATTAGTTCAGTGGCATTGTGGTATTATGTAAGCAGTAAGGACAACGGGTGATTGTGGGCATAACTCACCTCAGCCATTGTTGCCGTCCGGGAAATAAGGTCAGCAATAAAAACGACAACCCCGAGCATTAGGATGAAAATTGCATAGACGCAACTGAGGATAACTGTGAGGTAGCCTCTAAAAATACATACAAAAACAATTATAAATTGCATTTCCAAATAGTGCAATTCTGTTTAATGCAATACATTAATTCCAAGTCCCTATTTAAAAATATGTACAATATACGCGTATATTTATTGTACATATACTAATATGAGTAATATTAGTATCGTATATATATTTTACATATGTATCATACGATACAATAGTATCTATGTAGTACTATTAGCTTTATTAAATTTCTATATAATGTGTATATATTTAGATTTTATTCTCAAAATTTAAACTATTCGACGATGCATATTATGTGCAATGGATCTCTCTCAATGCAAATTGAGGCCGTCCTCCGTCATTATGTATCAATTCAATTCCGTGCTCAATGATCAATGGCTCATGATACGTGTAGCTTTTGTAATTTAAATCCTCGTTACAGTTGGCATTAGCATTTATAAATTCCTCTTTGAGATCTATCCGTTGATCTGCATGTGAAATAGATACGTTACACGGTTACATACTATATTTATATCTACCATTGTACTACCTACTCTAATCTAAAGTTTATGGTTATTCTCTCGCACTCTGAGCCCACTTTGTTCTCTCTATATCGAATGCACAGGTTAAAACGGCAGTGAGAAAGAAAAGTTTTAAGGCATTGGATTTGAGATTTAGGTGTTGTTGAGTGAGAGTTTGGAATGGAACTCTATTTCCAATCCCTCTTTTATAGTAATACATGTTGGAATTAGAAGGTGAAAGGCCACCGTGAGGATAAGGTACGGCTAATGTATTATAATGTACATATTTAGGTATACATACTTACTACATACATATATAAATGATATATACAAATCGAGAGTTTTATGCTCCGATTATCTTCAATTGTTTCTACTCTTTCTCTTTAAATCATTATTTTTCTTTAACAAATTTTGTAGTACCCATTTAAAAAGAATCTCACAGACTCACATGAGAAGTCGAGTAACATGTTCAACTTCAATCGGCACTTGCCTGAAACGCTAACTGCTATTAATAAGGACCGTGGTAGGGTGGGGAGAGTGAATTCTTCCTCTCAGAAAGAAGGTAGCTCAAATCATTAGATGCAATATATCATAGTTCGAAGAATACACATTTTTTCAAGCAAGATCTTTCACTCATTAATTTACATATTCATCTCAAAAAATTAAATGGTCCCTTACAACCTCTAATAATAATAATTAATATTTAGTACGCTTACTTGAACATGGATTTTTTGTCTTCTTTTGTGGTGGCCGAGGGATGTGTCGAGGCTGTCCCACCGCCTCCTTTTATGTCTCCTCGAGCGAGACCATTGGACCGTAGATGGGCCAGAATTTCTCCGGTTCCTAGGGGTAAAACAAATTACAATACGAGTTAATTTTTATTAGTGCTAACCAATGCCATAGGAAAAGAGCGAGTCATCTCCCTCAGAGAGGGAATTGAGGGAGCCGGCAGAGCGTCGGAGCCAAGGGGAGGTCTGTTCATCCCGCCCCTTGGAAAACCCGCACAGCGGGTGCTCCACCGACTCCTCCGCCACGGTTCACGACATCCCTCGGTTCGGGGAGCACTATCTGTAGCACCATTTTTGCTGGCCCATTGCGGTTGTTGGCCGTTCCTCCTTCCCTCTGGTCGCTCCTGGACTGATCCTGAGACTCAATCTGAGAATGGTTAAGAAAATTCAATTAAATTTTAATACTTGATTGCTAAAACTTAGGTCCTAATAATAAAAGATTGAGATTAGTAGTACTAGCTTTACAATGATTTTAGCGCATCCCAATTCCCATAATACAATAAATACTCCTTTTCCCACCAACAATCCTAATTCAAAATGAATGTGTAACCCAGTGTTGTGTGATTGCTGAAATCGCGACACTTTTGGTTGAAGCACCTCTCAAAATGCGGTGGAGGCCGTCTTTGTCATCATCCGAGGAGAATAGCAAGTAGGGTTATAGGAGTGACAAAAGTTGATGTTTGCAAGATTGCCTGAGCACTGGGTGCTCCGGAAATGATGGGGTTCTCTAACCTAATAATAAAAGATTGAGATTAGTAGGTAGTACTAGCTTTGCAATGATTTTAGCGCATTCCAATTCTCATAATATTAAATACCAACTCCTTTTCCCACCAACAATCCTAATACAAAAATGAATGTGTAACCCAGTGCTGTGTGATTGCAGAAATCGCGACACTTTTGGTTGAAGCACCTCTCAAAATGCGGTGGAGGCCGTCTTTGTCATCATCCGAGGAGAATAGCAAGTAGGGTTATATGAGTGACAAAAGTTGATGTTTGCAAGATTGCCTGAGCACTGGGTGCTCCGGAAATGATGGGGTTCTCTAGAGTTTTCACTTTTCTTGTGCAATCATTGCAATGATGATGTCTGAATTTTGGGACGACCGCATCATCTGCAGTGCCCTTATTATTATTATATAATGTTTTTATCTCTTAACTAGTTCCTAAATAGTTACTGTGCATAGTGCAAGATGTGGGCTATAGACGGTGAATTGGTTGGATAAGGATTTGATAAGTCATTCTCAAGTGCTAGCGAAAATAGAGATTGAGCAAGTAACAGTAAACAAACATAGCATTATTGTGGCCCGAGCCACCCAATTCTAGAACCGAATAAAGGGCGCACAATATTGGTAGTAGTACCTAGTACCCTATTACTCTATTAGTAAGTTAGGCAGGTATTTAGGATTAGTTATATTACTATATACGAGAAAGTGTCATTGTTGATGGCTCGAATCCTCCTCGGCTGAGCAGTCACCAGTAAAGTTGCACGTCTAGGAAATTGACACGAGTCAGTGGTCAACAGGGGCGCATCTAGCCCAAATGCAATTCTCCCTCGCTCCTTATCGCATCTCCCTAGTGCATCTCATAAAAACTCATCATCTCTGGCACCTTTTAATGAATCTTTATTACTTCAACTAGATTTGTTGTAGTACTACATGTTAAAAATCTCACACAAGTTGAACCCATTATTAAGGTTTCTAATTGCGCTCATATTTTGTTTGCTGACCTCTCCTATCGTATGACCTAGTAACCTTACGCGATCATTCACTCTCACTCTCATATTTAACAAATCTATTATTAAAAACTCACTTCAGACAAGATATCGAATCTAACATGCACTCTTAGCAAAAAGACTTTCCCTTGAGGCCTAAAGGCTAAACCAGATAATATATATTATACAAAATTTGGGATGAGTATTAAAGGGGAAAAAGGTGTCCAATTAAAATATGTATGTAATAGTACATATCGTATATGCGTTATTCTATAAAATTAGTGTGAGTTATGCTATTTTTTAAACTTTGATAATTTTTATAATTTCCTATATATATGCAATAGAGTTTTAATGTGAAGTGCAATATGCAATAGCTAGGAAAAGTGTGAAATATCTATCCTGATTCACCCATTTGAGAATTACCCACTGCACTGCATGCATAGACAGATGATTAAGACTTTTTCTATTAGCCTACTAATGATAGCTTGTATAAAATATAAATGTACCTGCTTCAATCAATCAATATTGTATATACGTCGTCGTTGTTAATATTACTGATATAATGAATTCCTTATTATGCAAATTAACTAGTTATTATAATTAATCCCTAGTTAATTTGATTACAGTTACAGTTAATTGGATATTCATTAATTAATTAGGGCTGGGGAAAGATTTTGTTGTCAATTTTCTAATTCGGTACGTCAAAAAGCGGGTCAGGATTAGATGAATATTGAAATATTTAACTTGCCTCATTTAAATCAATTAGAGAACAGTGATAAAATGTTTTTATGATATATTTGCCTAATTTTAGGGGTATTTTGAAGTAGGGTACTAAATTCGAAAATTGGTATTAAAATCTTCCCCTGAGATCTAATTAATTGGTTAATATTCAATTAATTAACTGTAATCAAATTTATTAAGAATTATTCATACTAACTAATTAGTTTGCATACAAACGAATTGAAACAAATATATATTACTACTAATTGTTAAGACATATCGTACCAGTTACCTATTACATATGTATTATATGATACTATTGTACATATATATTTACAATTCAATGGCTATTTATCCATAATCCATATACTGTAATACCAAGTATTGTACGATAGAGTCCAATACATATATCTGTATAAGTTGATACGAAATGCAGTTATATTCCGTATATTACTTTGCAAGAAATGAATAAAAATAAAATCTAGCAAATTGAATAAATCCCAAGTCCCACCCTACTATATATTTTTTATATTTCCCGTGAATACACTGATGTCTCAAAATAATAAATACATACTTGGGATATACGTAATTCATATGCCTAGAAAACCCTTTTCGGTATAATACTTTTTTACAAGATATACTCTTAGTGTGTACTAGATTTATTTTATAAATTGCAAAGTATAATATAGGCATAGGTTATAAGCAAAGATGGATGTGTAGGTACTCTTTGGGCTTACTGATCCGATTTTTCCAATCTCCCCAATATCCTCTCGCCTTTGCAAACACAAAGGAGCAAACCATGCTGCTTGAGGGAATCACTTCACTTTTCTCGGACTTTGAAAAAACAAAGGGGCATCTTCTCAGTCATTGCTCGTCGTCCATCTTTGAAATAAATCTCGGTCCGCTCGTAATCGGGATTTTCTAAACCACAGATTTCAGTATACCAATATTACTGTATATTAGAATCTGCCGGGAGAGCAAACACTTTAGATTTGAGAAATTCTAACAACTTTCGCTCAAACTATACTATAACAAAACACTTGGTAGACACATTTAACTTTGGAGCTCCTCCGAGATTCTCACTGCTAATCCTTTTCTGATTGACTGAGCGACTTGGAGCGAAGCGCGTGAAAGAGAATATACTCGTAAAATTAAGTAAACCCCTTCTCCACCTCTCTCCCTCACTTTTTGCACTGCTTTGGCTAAACTTGAGTATCTGTACATCTGTATCTTATAATGAAACTCCACGACTCTTACCTTAACATTCCTAGAATAAACTAATAAACTTCAGGTAGTATTATATTATACTGTATACAAGTATGCAGTATCTTCTATTTAAAATCCTCCTCTCTCTTGTTTAATCACTAATTATTTAATCATTGGATTGAGGGAAAGGAGTTAAGAGTACATAATCTTTAATTGTATTAGTATACTCGTATATCCGTAAGTACTCGTTTGTGAAATAATAAAAAATAATTGTCATTTGCAATAATACATCTACATATACTAATTAGTAATTAGTAATTACTTATTACTAGTACAATATCTGTACTAAAAAGTAAAAAGTTTAACATTTCATTTGAAAAAAATACTGGTTGAAACAAATTGCGGCTTGCCCTTTAAAATATATATAGGTATAGGATAGGTATGTACTAGGATTAGGTATACAACTTACAATACTTGGATAGTTATGTACAAGAACCTCCATTTTATGCATAAAAAATAGCCAAATTATGCGTTATAAATCCGAAATTATGCGTTATTATGCATTTAAAAAAATTATTACGCATATCAATTATGTGTTTTATATGAATGTTTTAGCCGGAAATATACTTATAGAAATTTTTTTCGAGAATTTTAAAGTATCAAGTTCGTAATGTTAATCCTTGCACTTCATAATTCCTTAATTTCAAATTTTAGATTTTTTGCGACTAATTTTGAGCCCGAGTGTGAAAAATTTCAAAATTTTGATACATTTTCTAGTGTCAACACTGAAAATATGCGATTTTTATGCAGAAAAATTCAAAATTATGCGATTTTATGCATAAAAATCGAGATTATGCGTTATTATGCAGAAATTTCAAATTATGCGTTATTATGCGCATTATGCATAAAAATTTTTGCAAAACTTCATCATTTTGTATGAAACGTCTATTTCCAAAAAATGAGGTAGGCATTCATAGTTATTTTTTAATTATGCGTTATTATGCGTTATTCGGCATTTTATGCATTTGGAGGTCCTTGGACTTATGTAGTACCTATTACTACGATATTATTGTAAGCTTTAATTCTATGAATAATATCAGTAATAGATATTTGTTAAAATTAGCAGTTTTGATGAGAAACGGTGCACATTTCATTAATTTAAGGATTGAAATTATTGAAATATTAGAATATTATATTAAATATTACTAAAAATTTGAAAATGTGCATAATTGGGCAATTCAAGAGTAATGGATCATTTCACTCTGCAAACAATTACAGTATTGCTATACTAGTAATATATACGAGTATCATATTGTTTTAAATGCATCGAAATTCAATGACCTTTGTCATTCGACTTGTCAAAACATGATATTTGCATCTTAAATTGAGAATTATTGCTCAAAAAAAGAGTGCTCCTATTGAGTAACTCATCACACACTATAATTAATAATCCCCCAATAAGTGTCAAGAAACGAGTTATAAGGGACATTGTATTGATCAATCAACACCAATTTATTACTCGTTTGTCCTCCAAATGCTGATTTCTTAACTCGCCCTTTGGGTTCAAGTTCTATGCCTCAAATGAACCAATCACATGAATATTTTAATTAAATCTAAAATATACAGATAAATCAGATCATCAAGAACGATATAGTGTACCCTATTTATAGGTAATACAATAGTATATGCAGTACAATACTTATTCAGGAATCCCGGATTTATTATAGGGGACAAGCCTATTATGCATACTAGTTCTTAACACAAATTTTTAATATATCAGTATAAAGTGATGATAAATCCAATATATTGTTATAACTTATAATACTTACATATATTCATATTTAATACTTACTATATTGTAATATTGGGAGTATGTATGTATCTGTAGATTACGCAAGCCTATACATTTAACATATTCCAGAACAAAAGGTGAACGGAATTCCATTTGAAAATCTATCAAATACAGAGGATGGATAGACTCTGACAGTGTAAATAATTTTAACTTTTATCCAACAAAGTAATTCCGCTCCTGGCTGGATTCTGCAAAAAAAGATGAAACAAAAAGGTGTGCATAAATTGAGATTTCTGGAGTGAAATAAACCGGATTGGATGAAAGGTTTGTGGATGACGGTGATTGAGAATGAAAAGAGCAAAGATTGGCGACTTTGAATTGTTTGTGCAAGCGATTTGGAAAGGGATGAGAGAAGGGAAGGAGTGGGATCAGATTTCAAAATATATAAAAGAGAAGAAGCAGGTAGAATTTGCTTGCAATCGATCGATACAATTGAATCTCTTTTAATTGACATAGGACATCGGGCGGTATGAAAAACTGGCATAGCGAGCATTTTATTTGCCCATCCTCCCGTAATGTACACCTTTTTTGCTACAGGATTTACGAGCTTTAACTTTGTGTTTAGAAATATGATTTAATAGTCTCTGCTCGGTGCGTAACTGGGCATTTGCTATAAAACAGTTCTGAAGGATAGGGTATACAATACACAGAGCAGATAATTCCCATCCTTTGTGTGTCATTCTTCTACTACGAGGACAATCCGACGATTTGTAAGGAAGACTAAGTAATCGAAATCAAACCCTGAAAATCTCATCTCATGAAGTTCCGTCTTCAGTCAAAGTTCCACACAGCACCCTTTTGCTCTCATAATATGATTATGCAGCTCCTTTTGCAAATCACTAGGATTGCATAAACTCGACACGAATCAGCGAATTTCTAAGTTAAAATGGAGCTCCCCCACAAATCCCTGCACACCACCGCATTTTTTAATGTACCTGATATGTATATTTAAGTTGANATTTCTAAGTTAAAATGGAGCTCCCCCACAAATCCCTGCACACCACCACATTTTTTAATGTACCTGATATGTATATTTAAGTTGAGGAGATGAACAAAATTTACCTTGCCAAACCTTTCTTAACACTTTCCTAATTCACAGCTCAATTCAGTATCCTTTTACCTTTTTAGTTACCCTCGCCAGAAATGTCAGAATCAACTCAATCACTTCCTTAACTTGCGGGTTTGCCCCAATAATTGTACTAATTCATAGCTCACCCAATTGTTCCATATTCAAGATAATCCGTTTAATAAGCTCCCGCCTCAAAAATGGTACCTAAATTTTTTATAAATCTTTCTGTATCTACTATTACTGATAGGAAAAGACGATGAGGCCATAGTGTACATGCTGAATTTTCAGCGTAGATGCCCATAAAAATTACCTTTTTGAAGGAATTATATGCTCTAGATCTATAAATAACAATTGAAAATTTCACAAATAATGGCATTCGCTTTTGGAAGATAATGATTCAATGAACTAGGATTACACATTTGCGCTTAGTGCTGCTTACGCATCTCATAATTTAAGAAATAACCCTTTAGCATAGATTCTATTTAGAATTAAAGGAATTTGGTGGGACTTGAATTTGATTAAAAAAATCTCTACAAATCCAAGCAGAATCCTCTCTCTATCTTTAGACCTAAGCAATTTCAGCTAGGAAATTTCGCAAATGGCCAATTGACACTTAAATTCCTCTTTTAGATGATCTTTCAAATCATGATGGTTTTACGGTTTTACGGTTTTATCCCCTCATACTGTCATATTCTTACTACAGCTACTCAAATCGTGCATGCTCTGCTAATTATAATCTGTATCTGTAATGCTTCATTTGAAAATATTTGTACTATTTACAATTGCGAAAAACTTTCGTGAGTTCACCCAGTCCTTTCATATTTCGTATTATTATCTCTGTTAAGTTTTGAGCCCAACATTTGTAGAAATATTTTAATATGTATTCATTGCACTCGCTCCCTCGCTTGCATGCTATTACTTTTTTTTGGTTTACAGAGCCATTCAAATGACAAGAATTAATAATTCTCAACAAACTAGAGCTGTTACTTAAAAACATTCTGATGCATAATACAGATATTGCGTTAAATTAAATAATTGTTGTGGAATTATTATTTATGGATAAAAAATATCTACAACATTACTCATACTATTACAATACTATACAATACAATGCAATATAATTTTCATATTAGCCAAATTATGATTTTCCGTATAATTCTAGATTCGTGATGAAATAATGAAACTGAAAGCAATTAAATAAACCTGATGAATCTTGCTGAAATTAAAAGTTTAAAAATTGAAATTTTATTTGATTATTAATTGTGATTCCAATTTTCCAGGTATATGTAGGTAAATAGAAGAGACATGTTCCTTCTACATAGGATTAATGAAATTTCTTTGGATCGTAAAACCTACAATTCTACAATATACAATTCTGTAATACAATTTTATCAATTAGCGTTTGATCAAGAGGATTTGAACTTTTTTATAATTACCGACTAGTGCATAATAACATAACCAATCTATAACTTATTATAATAACTCCCATCTAAATTTTGCAAACGCTTTAGGCTTTCATAAGCCCTGAACACCAAAATCTTTGAAATTTAGGATTCTGGCAGGTTTAGGTCTATTATGGGAGGTCAATGGAGATGGCCAAGCGAGGCTTTTCAAAATGTAAATTATGGTAATTTGGGAATGAATAAAAAATTATATAAGGAGCCAAAGGCGACACAAGTAGATTGTAATATATATCAGTATATTTAAAATTTTAAAAAAATAAAATAAAAAAATATAATTAAAAAATAAAATTTAAAATATAATATCTACCTTTGAAAATACATTAAACATAGAAAAACAAAAAAAAGTAATATGCATCGAGGCTGAGTGCGGAAATTAATACTGATATATGTCATTATAGTCAAGACTCATTATAGTCAAAATCATTTAGATTAAATTAGGAAAATCATCATTGGATTCATGAGAAAAATTACGATATATTATTATTAACCAGGGTTTGTAAATAAAGCGCTAGTGATAGAGCTTCCCAAAAGAAAATTATAGAATCTAACTATACTTTGCAAGCAATTTTCTGTGAAAATCGAGCTTTTTATAGGAGGAAATTACTCAATCACCTGCTAATAAATATTTTTCTTTATTTTCATGTGAATCTAAAGATAATTCTAATCAATGATTTATATAGGAATCTTTCTATATTAATATTATTAATATTACTACTATTAATGGCCATATTTAATAAATATTATTTATACAAATATCCGTACAATTTTAAACTTTAACATTATCTGTAAATTCCATAAAAAATTCATACATATTGATGAATATTTAGCTGTACAAATAGAGTTTGGGTCTGAAAATTGAAAAAAATATATTGTAGGTATTTTTCAAGTGTTTCAACTTTCAACTTCTTCATTCAATATTATTATCATATATCTTTAGTTTAGAACGCTTGGTATTTTTAAGGTTTATGTTAATGTTCATTTGTATTTGATCGATAGGGTTCGGAACTTTATGCATTATATGCATATGCATATTTCTCCAAATCAATTCTAAACTCTATAAAAACATGAGATATGACATTCTGATCAAAATTAGCGGAATTTTTATATGCACATTTTGAGATTATACGCATATTCACATATTATATGCATATTTATTCATTTTCGGCCAAAAAAGCAGTATTTTAGCCAATTTTCGAAGGAATTTTGTAAAAAATAGTAAAAATTTTATTAATATTTTTTCACATTTCACAAAATTTCAATATTTTTTGCAAAAAAAAATTCAAAATTGTTGATTTTTTTTTTAAAGAAATATTCATAATTTATCAAATTTATTTGCATATATTTTCGTTTATATGCATATTTCAGCATTTTTATACGCATATTATACGCATATTTATGCGCATAAAATGGGATTTCATATGTATAAAGTCCCGAACCTTATTGATCGAGCCTCATTTTAAAAATTCATTACTAGAAATAGATACCTACTTATTGTATTTAGAAAAAATAATGGTACTAATAATACAATGCAATTATATATTTTTTTATCTTAATTTAGGCTTTTATAGGATTAGGATTTTATTTAGGATTTTTTATGGATTTTTTATATACGATAGTTAGGACTATACTCGTACTAAAATATTAGTACGAGTAGATATTAGTAGTATTTACTATAAGGTACAAAGTAACTCATCCGTATTTTAAACATTACGGCTTAAAAAATAATAAGTTGCCTAATACATTTATTGTTCACTTTAATTTTAAATTTATACAATTGTATTTATTTTTTCTCAAATATTCTACATGCAGTCTTCAGCATTTTAATTGGTATCTATCCGTACAAAAGGATTTTTTCAATAAAAGGAATACGTTGGTTAAGTAGGTACTATCGAGGAATACTAGATATGATTATTAATACAGTATGCCTTGGTACTATTTAAAATTTTGAAAAAAAAACTACGAATTTACTGTGTTGATTTTCGGTAGTATATCAAGATTCAGTTTGTAAGTTTGCTGTAAAGGCTAGAAAAAATAAATAGTACATGGCGGAAACAGTTGATGAAAATTTCCAGATTTCCAGGATGAGCAGACAATATTTCCTGTGGGCCTCTTATTGATATTTTGCTTATATGGCAAGGGGCACTCTGAGTTTGGTTGTAAGTGCATAGGTAGCACTGGAGAGCCTGATAATAGTTATTGACACTTTTACTTTCAAAAGGGTTATGAGTGAGGCTCATCCATGTCAGACTATGCTCCTTGATCCAATGCAAGGTAGGTACGATAGTTAGATACCTATGTAGTATTTCTCGTTCTCCTCTTATTTTGTATTAGTACAAGCCATAAAAAGGGTACCAAGCTAGTTCCAACTTCCCCTTGATACTGTAGAGGAGGGAGAGAGAAGTGGAGGAAACCGAAGTGGTGGATGGGTGGAATGCATTAGGGGCGGGGGAATCTCTGGACAGCTGGGATTCCTCTCCAAAAAGTATTTCAATTGTGAGGCCAGACTAAGAATAAGAAGTTCTACTAGATACGATATAATGCAAGTATGCAGCTAATCTATGTACTTCTCCTGCATTGTTGACTATAGGGGGCATACTGATATAACAAAGCTACAATGTTGCTTGACTTGGGTATGTATACCAACTTGAAGAGAATCATCTACCCCCATACCGTCTCTCTTTTCTATGTAATACACAATATATATGTGGATCTCTGTATAAGAGGAGGATGAACAAACATATGCAGGTTTACTTGTAGTAGTAGTACAGGAATTTTCCATATATCCGGGGTGTACACACACAGTATATGTACATATGTGTATTAGAAAGAGAGAGAGAGAGAGAGAGAGAGAGAGAGAGAGAGAGAGAGAGAGAGAGAGAGAGA